>BQKN01062948.1:202765-220511 GCA_022839385.1 Asparagus kiusianus
TATAATTAGGGTTAGGGTTAATGATTAAAATACTTAAAATAAATAATTATAGGTGTTTAAAAATTAAACTAATTACAAAATAATTATTTACAAATAAAAACGTACCTGTCGTGTTAATACGACAGTTGATTCGAATTAGTCGAAATATACACATATTGTACAATTAAACAAGAATAATTAATAATAAAAATGTATTTACTTATATTTAAATTCAATTAATTATGGAACAATTACGTACACAGTAAACGTACTAGTTATACTAATATGACAGATAATATGTAACAATAGAAATAATACAATAAATTATACCAAAAACGCGTAATTAATAATACCATGTATTATATAAAATAATTTGTAATAATATTAATAATACAATATATTATTTAAAATATTACGTAATAGTACCGATAACTCAACAAATTAATTCAAGAAATTTTTATCTCACAAAATAAATTTATAAATATCAAAATCATTTAAATAAATATATAATCAGATTTTTAAATCATAGAAATTATAGGAAATCGAGAAAAATAAAAATACACTTTTAAAAATAATAATTAAATATTTTAAAATACCAGAAAATTATTTTAACTAGTATCAAATTTTTATGGTTCTTACAGCTGGGCCAACATGTCTTTCATCTGGAGAAGTGTCTCCTGTTGTGCTTGGAGCATGACATGATGTTCGTCCACTCTTTTGGCTAAGTCTTCAGGGTTTCCAGTCATATAAACGAAAGCCTCTCATGCCACAATGGAGCTTGAAGATTGAGATTCAGCAATTGCTGAATGTTCATCATCAGAAATGATCCCCTTGGCCAACCTTTGATAGTTAACTGAGTGGATAGCTCCTGTTCGAGTCCGAGTATGCCGGTATACTCCTTCAAACTCGTCATAAATTTCCCGAACAGTCGGGGAATGACTTCTTTGTGATTCATCAGAATCGGGATGCGAGGCTTTTCCTTTGCCGATCACGTTGATAGTGACCTCAGGATATTCGATTTCAGAGGCCTTCTTTTTATGGCGACGTTGTCGTTTGGTAGGTCTAACGACATTTGTCAATCTGTCAAACACAGATTGCTGAGGTCAGATGTATAGCAGTGACATTCCGAAAGAACTGTAGAAATAAGCCGCTCACATTGGCAGGCATGAGCTGCCTGTTGTGTAGGTCTCCTTCGTGATAGTAGTTCACGCAAATCAGAGACTTGGGAAGAGTCTTGTGAGGTCAAAAATGGAACCCCTTATCCCTGAGTGGGTAGAACTAATTCTTGCTGGGCATGAATTTTGAATCCATGCCGACTCTTTTGAACTTGGCGGACCACATTGTGTTCTTGAGAAGAAACGCGAGGGTCACGTTTTGGTTTATAAACATTAGGCCGAAGCCTGTGTTTAGCTGGTGGAATAGACCCTTGTGGGTTGTGTTTTGATTGAACACACACTTGTGGTGTGCGTTTGGATGATGAAACAGACCCCCGAGGGTCGTGTTTTGATTGAACGCACACTTGTGGTGTGCGTTTGGATGATGAAACGTGCCTTTGGGGGTCACGTTTTGCTTTTGAGACGCACTCCTGAGGTGTGCGTCCGGATTGACTAACGTAGCCCTGAGGGTCGTGTTTAAGTTGGATTATATGAGGCTCATAATCGGGCTCGTTATCGTGAAGTGTGCGTTCTGGAGCAGAAACGCAGAGTTCGGGCAGAGGCTCAGAAACGCAGTCTTCGCGTTGGGCGAGAGATTGGCTGTTCCGTAAGTGCGCTCGCCGTATGGATCTTCTCCTTCGTCGAGCGGCATTTTTCTTGGCTTGCTTCAATGCCTTGGCTGCAACGTCATTGGTGTTGGTTGGATTTTCCTCTGTCATAGGTCTCTTACGACCGATGACACACCGTTTTGTTGTGGGTGTGGAGTCTTCAACTTGTTGAACGAGTTTGGAATCTTGGCCAAAGGAGAGGACTTTCTTTGGCATTTCAGCAGTAGGTAAGACCTCTTTGGAGATCTTACGGGTATCGCGCCTAGCCTTAGGGCTAAGCGATCCAGAGGAGAGGGCCTCCTCGTACTTGGCTTGGTCGAACTCTATAATGAGAGTTTCGACGGTCGTTCCAGTGAGGTGGACGTCAGATTGTGCCACCACTTCTTCATCAGAGAAGCTATTCCCCAGCGGAGTCACCATCTTTTGTTTGTGGAAAATTTATAATAAAAAAGAAATGAAAGAAAAGTTGATTTGAATTCTCTCGATCTCAATTACAATTTGGATTCTGATTACAAAAGAGAGAAGAATGAATTTGATTCTTCCTTTTGTTTAAAACTGGGTTCTTCTTGGTAGCGATGGAATGCCTCATTTGAATGCCTGCGTCGAATTTGCTCTCCGTTAACGATCCGACCGTCCTATCTCACGAGAACAATTAACTTGTGTGACAAGTTTGATTTAGAACTCCTAATGAGTTTAAGTACTCAAAACGAGTTGAAAACTCTGAAAAGAGTTGTTGAAAACCCGAATAATCGGTTAAGATGCCAAGTGGGTTTGTTTGTTGCTGAAGAACCCTTCGAGATTTGATTTCCTAGTTGCCAAGCAGTTCCTTGATCTCCAAAGATCTCACTCTCCACGACCAAAAATCCAACCTTATGCGGTTTTAATCTCCAAATCCTCCACCCCCTTACTCCGTTGAGTAATGCGGTTATTTATAGGGGGATAAGGGGTGTAACCAACCCCTAAATCTGCTTCTAAGTGGGCGGAAATCTCTCAAAACATGGGGAAAACGGTTTTAAGGCTGTTCAGCTCGTGTTTGAACAAGTTAAATGCCCAGATTGGCGTTCTGGAATTTGAACTTTGCGTCGGAGACTTGGGACGCAGAGTTGGGTATCTGCTATAGATTGAAAATGCATAGGCCGCTTGCGTTCTGAGTCTTAAATCTGCGTCGCAGAGTTGCCTACTTGCTGGAAATTAAAGACGCACAGGCCGTTTGCACGCTAATTCTTAACTCTGCATCTTGGATTTGAGATGCAGAGTTGAGTGTCTGCTGAAGAACGCACAGGTCGTTTGCACGTTGGGTCTTAACTCTGCGTCTTGGATTTGAGACGCAGAATTGGGTGTCTGCTGAAGAACGCATAGGCTGCGTGTGTTTTGAGTTGAGAAGCACAGAGGTGGACTCTGCGTTTGGGAGAGGTTGTTGACTTGTAATATCGTCTATTACAGCAACGCGAAGACTAATGCTCATTGATCTTTGCTTTAGCTATTACGGGGTGTGAAAGTCGTCAGATTGTAACTCTCACAGTTAGTTGTGAAGGCTACTGAATAGAGTTTTCATTAGTTGTCGGAAGTGTCGTTGAATTGTAACTCTTCTCGATCTATATGAAAAATCCTCCGTTTGTAGCTTTCATTTGTTGACATGAAAGTCATCTGATTGTAACTTTCGTTGTTAAAGTTTGATGGGGATCAACTATCTATTGTGATTTTTAGACAGCCTACAAGGCCACTGAGAAATTTGTACATAGTTTGTGGATGATAAGGAGTGGATAATTTATGAGTGGTTGAATATTTCCTTATTAAAGATTTAAAAGAATAGTTATAAAAATGTGTACTAATATCACTAATGGTAGCATGTGGCACTCCAAACCATGATAAAAATATGGTCCTTGAGAAATTTCATAGCCACCTTGTTGTCATTGGTCTTACATGCAATTGTTTAAGCCCATTTTGACATGTATTTCACAGCTACTAGAATGTACCAATTTAAAAAAAAAAAAATTAAAATGGACTCATAAAATCTATACCCCACACATCAAAAAACTAAACAATGAGAATTGACGGTAAAGACATCATATCTCTCCTACTGATTCTTTTTAAAACCTGACAATGGTTACAAATTTTACAAAACTCATAGGCATTTTTGAACTGAATGGGCTAATACAACCCATATTGAAGAACTTTCTCAGTGGTTTTTCTTGGACCAAAGTGGCTCCCACAAGCTTGTTCATGGTAAAAAGAAAGAATATTTAAATTTGGAATATACCTTCTAAATATCTAATTTGGACAACACTTGAATAGTTAGGGATCACTCAAGTATAAATATTTCATATGGGAAAGAAAAAGAGACCTATCTTGTTTAGATCAATGAGAAGGGAACTCTTTTGTATCCAAATAGTTCATAATATCTACAAACCATGGTATGAACTATACTTGTAGGAGTTATTTATCAGGAAAATGATCTTTTATTGGAACATGGGATGTTGATGCATTAGGGATCCTAGTAAGATGATCTGCTATAGGTTTATCTTCTCCTTTTCTAGCAATAATTTATAAATCAATCTCTTGGAGCAAGAGTGTCCATCTAATGAGTTATACTTTAGCATCTTTCTCGGTCAAAAGATACTTCAATGTAGCATGATTAGTGTAAATGTTGATAAGAGACCCTATAAGGAAAGGCATGAATTTGTCTAAGGCAAAAATAATAGCTAAAAACTTCTTCTTATTGACAAAGTAGTTTTGCTATGCATCATTCGGTTTCCTTCTTGTATACTAATTCACATGAAGCTTTCCATCTATCTGTTATCCTTAGATAGTAACAACTATGAAATATGATGCATCACATATTAACTCAAGGGGTAAAGTCCAATGAGGTACATGATCGATAGGAGCTGTGATTAGCTTCTTCTTTAGATGACCAAATGCCTTAAGGAAATCAAGGAAGAATTTAAAGAGTGTATCCTTGGCTAAAAAATTAGCAAATGCCTAGCAAGTTTGCGAAAGTCTTTGATGAATCATCTATATAAACTAGTATGACCAAGGAATGATCCGATATCCTTAGCATTTTCGGGAGGTGTTAGGTTAGAAATGAGATCTACCTTAGCTTTATCAACCTCTATTCTCTTATTGAAAACTACATGCCATAAGACAATTCTATGTTTGACCATAGAGTGATATTTCTTCTAATTGAGAGTCAGATTTTTCTCTTACACTGTGTTAGGAAAAGTTTGAGATGATGCTAACACTCAGAAAATGTGTCTCCAAATTTCCAAAAATTATTCTTAAAGATCTCCAAGTTTCACTCAACTATATTACAAAAGATGCTGATCATGCACCATTGGAATTTACAAGGAGCATTGCATAACCTAAAAGGGCACGCGTCGGTAAGTCAAGGTTCCATATAGTCATGTGAACTTGGTTTTCTCCTAATCTTCAAGAGCAACAAGAATCTGGTTGTAATCTAAATATCCATCTAAGATATAGTAAAACTTCTTCTTGCTAAATATTCAAGTATTTAGTCTATAAAAGGAAGAGGAAAGTGATGGTTCAATGTTGCTAAGTTGAGTTTTTTATAATTGATGCAGACTTGTCATCTGGTTTGTATTTGAATAGGAACTAACTCATTAGCCTCATTCTACATCACTGTGATCCCAGATGTCTTAGGAACAATCTAGACTAGATTCACCCAAGAACTATTAGAAATAGGATAAATGATCCCATTATCAAGATATTTTAGAATATCATTCCTATCTACTTCTTTCATCACTTGGTGCAATCTACGCTTCGGGTTCATAATAGATTTGACGTCATATATTAAATGGATCCTATGTTGAATAATGGTTGGACTAATCCCTTTGATATCAGTCATAGTTTTTTCAATAGCTTCCCTATTTTCTCTCAATACATCTAGATGGACCCTTTTTGACCGGTTGTCAAATCGTCATCAACAATGACTAGTAGAATCTCATTCCCCTTAAGAAAGCATACTCTAGATTTTCAGGTAAAAGTTTGGGCACTAGCTTAAGAGGTTCCTCTATAGGCAGATGAAGTTGGACTCAAGGTTCTGTATCCAAAAGTTTAGGTTGTCATCTTAGAATAGATACATGATGTACCTGCTGATCTAGCTCTTCTAACAGCTTGATTTCTTCATTAAAGATCTCCTCAAAACTTATATCAGATAAACTAATATCTAATTCATACTCTTATTCTAACTGTTTGCTTGATATTTCCTAAATAAAGTTCCCTTCTAGAGATTAATCTGATGGATCACTCGGTTATTTCTATAGATTGAAGATGTTGAGATCAATAGTTATGTTCCCAAAAATGTAAAACCCCAAAAATTTGGATATTATGTGATAAATAATAATAAATATGTTATATGTGATAAATAACATATTTTAATATTTGAGTATGCTAGGAATTGACTTGAGATCAATTCAATGTATATGTGTGAATATATGAGTGCAAATGCACAAATTATGCACGAAGAAGAAATCTAGAAAAATGACCAGTTAAGAGTTTATATATTTTTCATACCGATATAGTTAGAATATGGGAAAACTCAAAAGATAAAAGTTGTAGGTATCTTCAATAGCTTTCCAACAAATACTGAATACAATTTATAGAAATACAGAGTAGTCGACTACACTGTATTGTAGTGGACTAGCAGGGGTTTTCCTAGGAACGCCAGGTTTGAGTTTGGGCCTGTTTTGTTTTATTTCTACATGATAACATGTAGAAGTATATATACACATTTTCCCTAAGCTGTAAAGGGTATTTAATGAAATTTTTAGCAGCAGCCACCTCCTCTCTCAAACCCTAAACCCTAGATTGTAATTTGACCCTTCTTTGAGGTGTTTCTCGAAGGAAAAGCAAGGTTTTATAGTGTTTCGCAGAGGAGGGATCTTGCACACGTGTCTAGAGGCTCGGCATGACGTTCTAAGCAAGATCACTTGCATCCAAACCTGCACCCTTAGTTAATGAATGATTTAAGATATTTAAATCGATGTTTTATATGTTTAGATCTTAATCTAATGGGGAAAAGATTAAAATTTTGATATTAACGGTAAACAAATGTTAGATCTACATGGTGTTCTTATTGTTTATGATAGAAGCATGATCATGATCACTAGACTTGTTTCTAATTTTATTATTAATGGTTAAATCATGCTTAGGACATGTTTAAACCCTAGTTCGACCCTTATTTGAGGGTTCTATGTTATATTCATGCTTAAACCCTAAACTTGTAATAAAAAAGCTTACATGTTAATTAAATTTGTTTAAACCCTAGGTTTGGGGTTTTCTTAGTTCTGTGAATGTGAATAAACAAAATTGTATAAGTTTCAAGCTTAATGTGCAAGCATGCTCATGTTGATCTAATCGATAACTAGGATTTATGTCAATTTCTTGATAAATGAGAAGATTAAACCTAAATTGTTGAATTAAGGGTTTAAATAATCATGGAGATGATTCTTTTGATTTGTAATTACTAGTTTTGCAATGTATTAAAGCATGATTTACATGTGATGATTGCTAAGAGTTGTATGTACACGGAGCTGTACATGTTTCTACTTAGTAGTCGACTACTAAGAGTAGTAGTCGACTACTAATGTCTAGTTTGGTTTTTACAGAATCTGTCTGATTACAGAGTAGTCGACTAGTGTACAGTGTAGTTGACTACTAATATTGATTCATGCTTTACAGAGTCTGAGTAGACTCAGTGTAGTCAACTACTAAGCTTAGTAGCTACTAAGGCTGATCTTCTTGACATTGTGTTGTTTTGATTTGAAATGCGAGCTCGAGGCTTGAGTTACATGATAGTACATATGTGATCATAATTATACATGAATAGTGTCATAGTACACGTGTTGATGCCCTAGAATAGGATTTTGTTAAGTATTGTTTTAAGTATACTTTTCCTATGAATTTGTATCCGTACTAGTGTGCGCAGAGGTTGTTGAACCTATATTATGGTATCTGCACTAAAGTGTGCGCAAGGGTTGTTGAACCTATATTATGGTATCCGCACTAGAGTGTACGCAGAGGTTTGTGAATCTATGTTGTTGTATCCACACTAGAGTGTGTGTAGAGGTTGTGTGCATAGAGGTTTGTGAACCTATGTTATTGTATCCGCACTAGAGTGTGCGTAGAGGTTTGTGAATCTATGTTGTTCCATCCGCACTAGAGTGTGCACAGAGGTTTGTGAACCTATATGGTTGTATCCGTACTAGAGTGTGCATAGAGGTTAGTGAACCTATGTTGTTGTATCCGCATGAGTGTGCGCAGAGGTCGATGTACCTATGTTATTGTATCCGCACAAGTGTGCACAAAGGTTGATGTACCTATGTTGTATCCGCACGAGTGTGCGCAAAGGTAATGGAACCTATATCTTTGTTTTTGCATAGTTATGCATAGAATTTGAAATTGTTATTAGTGTCATGCATGAACATACTATTAGTTGAGAATTTTAGAAAAGTGATGACTTGTATAACTTGATAACCGAGTATTTGGCGGACGCCAAATGAGACATGACTCATTGTTGAGATAATTGATGATCAAAATATTATGTTATGCGAGTGCATGAGATACATATGCTGACGTTGGTTATGAGGCTTTACTTTCTAGTATTTCTTGCTTTCAGTTCTAGTTTGGGATTAATATTTAGTTATCTACTATTTGAGACGTATGATATATACATGAGGGTTACCTTGTTTGGATTACTTCGCTTGATGTACTATGTCTCGTATTGTAGATTTCTAAGTATTAATTCTATTAGATACAGAGAAAATAATCTAGGTTGGCTATGCTTAATAGATAGAGCCTCCACTACATGTAGTAGCCCTTCCCTTAGAGGCAGATGGAGCTGATCTTGCTTTAGCGTTCTGATGCTTTTGTTGTTGTTCTTTTTGGTTTATTTCCTTTTTTAGGCGGTTCAGAGCATCAGAGAGTCGCATAATGATGGAGTTCATGCATAATCGTCATCATATGAGCTAGTAGATGAGACTCCATAGTAGACTGACTTTATATTTAGTTATTAGAGTTTTTCTTTATTCCTCACTTTGTAAAGGTTGTGAGCATTGGTACATTCTTAGTTGATTTATGTCGTGATACATTTATATATTTCAGGATGTCCGATGTATTCTAGAATTGTTCTTTGAGACATGATTCATTTATGAGATATTCTTTCCTATATCATGTCAGTTACAGTTATTTCATTCTATTGCCTGTTTGTACCTGCACTTTATTTTTGATTCCACTAGAGGATATTGCTGTGATTGGTGAAACTTATTGTTGTACAGTGTAGGTGCATGCAAGTTTGACATCTCTAGGTTTATCTTGGACTGTAGCCATTTGTAAAACCAGGGGCGTTACAAAAAAAAAATTTATTTGATCAATTCTGCAGTTGATCAGAGCATTTAAAGTGGCTAAGGACTATATTCCTAAAATGACTGAATCCGACCCTTGAGATTAGAAAAGATCAGTGTTTTAAAGACTGTGAAATTAACAGGAAACATGAACTCCTCAACCTTTATCAAAATATCCCCTATCTCTTCCTTGAATATCTTCACAAATCTATTAGCTAATTGGAGGGTACACATAGTTGGTTTCAATTTTTCTACTCCTAATTGTTGATAGACTTAGTAGCAAAAAAAAAAAAAAAAAAAATTAAACACTAGCTCCTAAGTCAAAAAGTGCCTTATCAATGAAAGTATTTTCTATAACACATAAAATAATAGGACAACTTAGATCCTTATCTTTCAAGGGCATAGACTCTGAAAGGATGTCATTGATATTAGCAGCTGAAAAAACTTTCTTAAAAATATTAGTTACTATTTTCTTAGTGTAAAAACCCTTCAAGAGTTTTACATAAGATGAAATTTATTGGATAATATCTTAGAGATGATGTTGATTTTGACCTGCTTAAATGTTTATTGGATCTTCTCCATCTGAGTAGAGTTTTCCTAAGTCTAAATTTATCTAGAAAGGGAGCAACAACCTTCTACATATCTAGATTGAGCTCAAGTTTGATCTCAGGTTCTTGGTCATTAGTAGAAGATGGTGATTGCACGGAGCTATTAGAAGGAGGGGGTGTTTATTTAGGCTTAGAAAATTGAATAGAAGAAGTAGGAGCTTGGTCAAGAGGTATTCTAACTTGGTTATCAATCTATTTTCTTCATCTTAATGTGTTAATTGCATTTACTTGAGCTAGATGCAATGAACTTGATCCAACGTCTTTCGTATTTACAACAGGTTAACTTGAAAATTTTTCATTCTCTCTCTCTCACACACAACATAGCTAGTTGTTCTAGTTGAGTTTCCAATCTAGTTATGGCTTGACTATTAGAATTTAACAATTGGCATGTTGTTTGCATGAAGGAATTTATACTGTTGGATGGTTAAGTCAACATTTTAGTAGTTTGTTAGATGCTTTTATCATGGTTTCTAGACCTTTCTCTAAGACATTGAATCATTTCTCCTAGTTAGAATTTGGTCGAGTAAAATGATTTTGAGGAGATTGATTTGGGTGTAAAAGATTAGATTGTGGATCATGAAAATTACTATGAGTACTAAACGGATCTATGTTTTCCCTAAAAAATTGTGAAGCTGTAGTGGGATTGAAGTTTGAATTTCATAAAAAATTTCTTGATATCATATAAAGTTAATGTGGTTTCCCTAATTCGGGTTGTCAAGTGGAGAAAATGTTTTATTCCTAGGATAATGAAATGCAATTTTTATCTAATCGAGTGATTGGTTGTTTCCTGAAAGAGAATATTCCTCTAAAGTATGAGCTCAAGATAAAAAATTATGACATCCTTGGAAAGAAAAAAGGTTGATTTGAGTGGAAGCTCGTTCTTTGTTTTCTAAGGCTTCTAACCAATGCAGGATTATAGCCTCTTTGCTTCAGAGACTATGTTCAACTCTAAGAATAGACTACTGGATTTTGGTTGAAGAAACTAATAAAAATGCTTTTTTTATCATAGTGTTCCCATTGCATAATTTTCTCAAATAATTACTCAAAAAATTCTCAAGCTTTATAGTATTTTGCTTCATGAAATCCCCTTGACATATAAATTCTTAGAATATCTTTAAAGAATAATCTAATTCTTTATAGATAATTTGGTGTAAATGTCACTTCTCTAAACCATGATGAGGACATTGGACAAGAAGATTATTAAATCTATCAAAATACTTTTAGAAAGGCTCTCCTAGGATTATCCTACAAGACTAAATGTTTTCCTAAACTTTATCGCTCTATGAATTTGGAAACTTTTTTAATAAAAATGGTAACGAATTCATTTTAAATGGATATAGAATTTATGGGAAAGATATACAACCATTTTTTAGTCTTATATTTTAGAGAAAAGGGGATAGATCTGAGCTTACTTGCATCATCAGATAACTTTCTAATCTTAATCATAAGACAAACTTCCTCAAACTTCAATATGAAAATATAAGCATCTTCAGACCCATTTCCTAAAAATTTAGAAAACATGTTTATGAAGTGAAGTGTAAGCCCATAATTAGCGTCATTAATATCAGGAAGTCCTATGCAAGATGGAATTGCATTCCTAGTAAGATAACACATATTCTGAAGTACAGATAGATTAGGAGAAACCATTTCTTTTGGTTAAAATTCAACATGAACTAAATATTTTATGTTATCTCTAATCCAAACTTGCATACACTCTTAAAACTCTTTTCTATAATTTTTTAATAAAACCTAAGAAAAAGATCCAAAAAGAACTTCTTGATTTTTTGGAAAACTAAAAAGATCTAAAAGTTTTTGTTAAAGAAAGGAAGAAAGAAAAACCTAATTAAATAAATTAAAAGACAAATCACTTGATCAACAACTCCTTATTTCTATGATTGAGCCTAAATTCAACTAGATAGCTCCTAATCAAAGACTCCTTTAGGTAATATACTAAATCCCAGTTCACTTAACCAGTCAGCTAGATAAGCATAAGTCCAGAGGGGCCTCTTTTTGAGCATGACTTAGGTACTAATTAAGTAACCTCTTTTCTTGCAAGAGCTTTCGTGCACCCTAACTCTTGCCTTATACGCCAAATAAATCATATAAGACTATATTAATTCATCTCCCCCAGAATCATTATTTCCTATTAAGCTCGAATCCTTTAGAGCTAGCGTCTAATAAATTTTAAGACTTGGGCTTGTGTACTAAGGATTTAAGTAGTTTTTGGGTAAGGAAAGGGTGATGAAATCCTCACATTATCTTGATTTAGATTTTTGCCCTTAGAAGTAGTTTTGGGCTAAAGAAAGGGTGATGAGATCCTCACATTATCTTGATTTAGGTTTTTCCCCATGGAAGAAATTTTGGGCTAAGGGAAGGTAATGATTGAAAGTACCATGGGGGGGGGGGGGTGAATAGGGTATTTGCTAATCTAATCCGATATTAATGCTAAATATAAAAATTATTAACTAATATATCCTAATCATGTAATATACAATGAAATATGTAAAGACATACAATTAAATAATGGGTGAAATGAACACAAGAACAAGAGAGACAGTGCATAAATGATAATTGTAAACACAAGGCAAATGATCATGGAGTTTGGTTGACCCACGACCTACGTCTCCGCTCCTCACCCTCGAGGAGAATCTCCACTATCTCAAAAATAACTACACAATCAGTTTTCAACACTCATCGATAACGTTTTTAACACACATAATTGTCAATACACAATACACTCCTCTATGTGTTGGCCTAGCTCTTGCCACCTTCCTCAAGTGCTCGCAATTACTACCTCTCCCTAGGATTTACAACTGACACTACTCCTCTTGGAATTGACTCCGTCTCTCACCAAGCACTTTTCTAAGTGTTCTTATATATTACAATGTATTTTCTCAATAATAGATCATAAATAAATTTGTTTGCTCTATAATACAAGGATGAGAACTAAGTGTAAGCTCTCTCAATCACACCAACAACCCAAATTATACAATATATGAAAATAACTTAAGCCCAAGTGGTTGTGTATGAAAATGATAAGTAATAATAAAACTAAACTCAAATTGATCTAGCAAATAACTGTAATAATTAAAATATGAACAAGCTAGATAAAAGGAGTTTAGAAAACTTCTCAATCAAAGAGATGTAAATGGTTGAGGATGAACTCCTTAATATTGAAAATCAAATCTTTCTCTTTTTGAAACTATCTTCACATAAGCAAACTTGAACACCTCTTTAAAACACTTTAACAAACTTGCCAAAACTTGTTTTTAAACTTTTCTTGGGTTGTTCAACATGTTGAGGCTGAGAGGTATATATAGGCTCTCAAAATAAAACCTCAAAACCTAAGAAAAATAAACAAATCTAACAAAATCCCTTAAAAATAGTAAACAGGAAACTAGCTGTTACAGTAGCCGTAAGTCAACCGATGGTATTGTTCAGTCGACTGATGAGCTGACCGTTGGCTGCCGCTCAAAGCCCGTCGATCGACTGATGCACCATCAGTCGACTGATGAGCTGCTTCAGTCGACTGATGGGGATCAGTTGACTAAGCAGAAACAATTGATAATTCCAACGAGTTTCTTCAGTCAACTGATGACCATTGTCAATCGGCTAAAGATATACACATGGACAGTTTACATAGAAAAAAATGATTTTCAAGGAGCTTTTAAAAATAGCAAATAAATTCTAAAAATTATAAAATTTAGGGAAATGTTTATAAACATGAAAATAGACATGTTATAAAAGAAATTTTCAATTATCATTTCGCCTTTGTGAAAACTCATCATTTTGCAAAATCTCAAAAATATGTGTTCGTTAAAACACTTGATTTTGAGAAAATGACTTAAACCAAGTTTTGAAATCTTTTGAATGGTTTTATAGATATAGGAAAAGATGTAAACTAGGATTGTTTTTATTCCATAAAACAAGAACACAATATTTTCTTAAAATTACACATATTATAAAAATGAGAAATACATATGTGTATAAAATTGAGCTTAAATTATTATCACACAAAATATAACTCCTAAACTAATAGACCCAAGTTGATTGCGTATGAAGCTTGTTCTTAAATCATTGACTTGAATTGAGTTGGCTTCATTTCAGATATCATCATTACAGCGTAAATCCTTTCAACCTGGATACATGTTAAACAAAACACAAATATTGAAAAAAATACATAGTTATAAATTGTTTGTTAATCATCAAAACTAGATTAGATAGTAGGCTCATAAATATGAGTCCTAACTAAATTGTTTGTTAATCATCAAAACTAAATTACATAGTAGGCTCATAAACATGAGTCCTAACAATCTCTTCCTTTTTGATGATGACAAACAATTTTCTAAATAGATATAATAAATAAAAAACACAAACAATGTATTCATAAAGCACTGGTCTAAAGAATAAAAAACACAAACAATATACTCACAAAGCAATCGTTCTCTCCCCCTTTGTCAACATCAAAATGGGGGGAAATAACAAATAGAAAGAGAGCCAATGCTCACCCAACCTATAAGCATGTGTGAGTATAATCATAATAGGAATTGCTCCCCCTATCAAAATGCCATATAAGATGTATGCAATGATTATTGAGGCAATACATGTAAAAGAAACCAAACAAGCTTAAACACTTGTTTCTCCCTCTATTATATGCACTTTCGCATCACAAAAGAATATATGCATGATAGCTATGTGAGCAAACATAAATCACTAACTACATAAAATAATATATTATAAAACACAATGAGGATGATCCATAAACTCAAACACATAAATATCACCAGAGTGTTTACAATGATCTCATAAACTCAGGCTCATTGTTCACACCAAAACAAGCTAAAATACATAGTTCAAATCAAGACTACAAACCAAACAAGATAAAAACACATAATTCAAACAACAAAATACAAGTCCAAATAGAAAATTTTGTCTTCATGACTTAGAAGGCCCGGGACCCGGAGGAGGAGTAGAGTGCATATATAAATCCAAAAGCTGACGCTGGACCCTCACAATCTCATCCTGCTTACTCATGAGCTCATCCTGAATGCTCTCAATCCTTGCAAACCCTTCATTCTGCCTACCCAAGAGCTCACCATGCCAACACTCAGCTTCATCACGAATTTCTTCTTGTCTTCGCTCAAAATCACTCAGGCGATCAAATACTCTCTCCTCTAAACTATCCATGCGGTTAATAATATAGTCTGGAATACTCGAAGGGGTGGAAGATGACGCACGAGGAGGACGAGTATGAGCCCTAGAGCTAAAAGGCTAATATAATGAATCACCTATTGGAGGAGAATCAGGATGATCTAAATAAAATAGGTGATAGGGAGATTCATCCTAGAGAGCACAACTGAGTTAAAGTCATAAATATGAACAGGAGATTCATCAGATAGATCCACCTTAAAATGAGTGAAAATTTTAGTTAGAAAAGCTCCAAAAGGAAAGAATTTGGTGTGGATTGTTGCCATGATATAAAAAATAACCTTGCACCATTTAACGTCAAGGTTTGCAATTAGGGCATAAATGACATTAGTCTAACAAATAGTTTAAATCTAAAACACTATTGAGCATAACGAAAATTATTAAATTTTGGAGCAATATTAATATCATAGCCTAAACTAGGTGTACCATGCATGTCCATGATAAATATGTAAGCAAAAACAATCACAAAACTAGATTAGCAATAAATCAAAGTGAGGATCTTCGACTCTAGGCGATTAAGCCACAAATCAAAGAGCACCAAGCTCTGATACTAAATAAAAGTACCCTAGAGGGGGGTGAATAGGGTATTTGCTAAACTAATCTGATATTAATGCCAAATATAAAACTTATTAACTAATATATCCTAATGATGTAATATACAATAAAATATGCAAGGATATACAATTAAACAATGGACGAAATGAACACAAGAACAAGAGAGATAGTGAATAAATGACAATCGCAAACACAAGACAAATGATCACGGAGTTCGGTCGACCCACGACCTACGTCTCCGCTCCTCACCCTCGAGCAAAATCTCTACTATCTTAAAAACAATTACACAATTGGTTTTCAACGCTCACCGATAACGTTTATAACACACACAGTTGTCAATACACAATACACTCCTCTAAGTATTGGCCTAGCCCATATCATCTTTCTCAAGTGCTCGGAATAACTACCTCTCCCTAGGATTTACAATCGACAACACTCCTCTTGGAATTGACCCCGTCTCTCACCAACCATTTTTCTAAGTGTCATTGTGTATTACAATGTGTTTTCTCAACATTAAAGCACAAATAAATTTGTTTGTTCTCTAATACAAGAATGACAACTAAGTGTAAGCTCTCTCAATCACACCCACAACCCAAATTATACAATATGTGAAAATAACTTAAGCTCAAGTGGTTGTGTGTGAAAATGATAAGTAATAATAAAATTAAACTCAAATTGATCTATAAAATAACTGTAATAATCAAAATATGAACAAGCAAGATAAAAGGAGTTTAGAAAATTTCTCAATCAAAGAGATGTAAATGGTTGAGGATGAACTCCTCAATATTAAAAATCAAATCCTTCTCTTTGTGAAACTATCTTCACATAAGCAAACTTGAACACCTTTTAACACACTTAAACAAACTTACCAAAACTTATTTTTAAACTTTTCTTGGGTTGTTCAACATGTTGAGGATGAGAGGTATATATAGGCTCTCAAAACAAAACCTCAAAACCCAAGAAAAATAAACAAATCCAACAAAATCCCTGAAAAATAGCGAACTAAAAACTAGCCGTTACAGTAGCCGTCAGTCGACTGATGGTACTGTTCTGTCGACTAATGAGCTGATCGTTGGCTACCGCTCAAAGCCCATCGGTTGACTGATGCACCATTAGTCGACTGATGAGCTGCTTCGGTCGACTGATGGGGATCGGTTGACCGAGTAGAAACAATTAATAATTCTAGCTAGTTTCTTCAGTCGACTGAAGACCCTTGTCAATCGGTTGAAGATATGCACAACGACAGTTTGCATATTAAAATTTGATTTTCAAGAGCTTTTAAAAATAGAAAATAAATTTCAAAAATTATAAAATTTGGGAATATGTTTATACACATGAAAATAGACATGTTACAAAAGAAAATTTTTAAATATCATTTCTCGTTTGTGAAAACTCATCATTTTATAAAATCTCAAAAATACGAGTTCGTTAAAACACTTGATTTTGACAAAATGACTTGAACCAAGTTTTGAAATCTTTTGAATGAATTTATAGACTTAGGAAAAGATGTAAACTAGGATTGTTTAGTCCATAAACCAAGAACACAGTATTTTCTCAAAAATACACATTTTATAAAAATAAAAAATACGTGTGTGAATAAAATTGAGCTTAAATTATTATCGCACAAAATATAACTCCTAAACTAATATACACAAGTTGATTCCATATGAAGCTTGTTCTTGAATCATTGACTTGAATTGAGTTGGCTTCATTTTAGATATCGTTGTTACGATGTAAATCATTTCAACCTGGATACATGTTAAACAAAACACAAATACTGAAAAAATACATAGTTATAAATTGTTTGTTAATCATCAAAACTAGATTAGATAGTAGGCTAATAAACATGAGTCCTAAAAATGATATCATTCACCTTATCTTTGAAAGTACCCTAGAGGGGGGGGGGGGGTGAATAGGATAATTGCTAATCTAATCTGATATTAATGACAAATTAAAACCTATTAACTAATATCCTAACAATTATAATATGCAACAAGTTATGTGCAAGGATATGTAATTAAATAACGGGTGATATAAATATGAACACAAGATATAAAAGAGATAGTGTGCAAATAACAATCACAAACTTAAGCAGATGATCACGGAGTTTGGTTGACCCACGACCTACGTCTCCACTTCTCACCCTCGAGGAGAATCTCCACTATCTTAAAAAGCTACACAATCGGTTTTCAACGCTCACTGATAAATGTTTACCACTCACACAATTGTTAATACACAATACACTCCTCTAAGTGTTGGCCTAGCCCGTGTCACCG
>BQKN01062948.1:220521-255718 GCA_022839385.1 Asparagus kiusianus
TAATTATATATGAATCAAAAATATGAATAAGCTAGAAGATAAGTTTAGAAAAACTTCCTGAAAACAAGAGAGATAGAGATATGTGAATTGAAGCTCAAGAATAAAAACGATCTCCTCCTCTTGTGAAACTCTCTTCACATAAAACACCACACTTGATTTTTCTTTGAAACCCTTAAACAAAACTTGCAAAACTTATTTTAAACTTACTTCTTGGTTATTGAACAAATGAGGGATGGAAGATATATATAGGCACTCAAAATAATAGCCTAAATCCTAAGAAAATCCTCAAAACCAATAAAATCCCTAAAATTTCAGAGTCTGGAAAAATGATCGTTATAGTACTTTTGGTCGACTGGTGGACCATGGTCGATTGATCGATGAGTCGACTGTTGGCTAAAACAGCAATTTGGAAATACCGTCGGTCGACCGATATGTATGTATCGGTCGACTGGTCACCTGCCATCAGTCGACTGATTAACATGTATCTGTCGACTGATGAGCGCCAGACTGTAGGGTCTCAGAAACTATTTCTGATCGGTCGACTGATTGCACCTGATCGGTCGACCGATAACAGATATATTCTAGACACCTGATTTTTCCAGAATATCTGACATTGTAAATTCAATTTAAAATAAACAAATAAACTCTAAAATTAGTAAAAATTTGGGAATTGTTTATCAACATGAAAACAAGCATGTTGGAGAAGAAATTTTTGAAATCTCATTAACCGTTTGTGAAAACTCGTTATTTTACAAAATCATCAAAAATACGAGTTCGTAAATACTTGATTTTGATTCAATGATTATATATAAGTTTGGAAACAATTTTGAATGGATTAATAGGCTTAATAACAAGTATAAAACATTATCATCAAGCCAATAACTCAAAAGCTCGATATTTTGCAAACCGTTAAAAAATACGAAAACGTTAATACTTGATTTTGATAAAATTTCTTCAAACAATTTTTGAAATACTTTAAAATAGATTTATAGACTTGAGACAAGATATAAAATAGTATAAACAAGTCTTTAATCTATAAATACATTATTTTCTAGATAAAAATGATAAATATGAAATGAATATATATGTATATATGCATATCTAATTGTTTTATATTTATACGGTTAAAACTCATCTTTCAAAATAGTTGTATGGCTAAACATATATTTTTCAAAGTGAAACAACCAATGAAAGCCATAAAACAAAACAACGTGTATGTGTGAAATTTAAGCTTTAAGCATGATACACAAAGTAAATACCTAAACCTAAAAACACTATACCAAGCAATGATCTTCAATATAGCTCGTCTTGGTTGCGGATGAAGTGATGTTGTGATCTTGACTTGGATTACGACGACTTCATTCTGATATCCGCCAACCTCCTTTGAGTATCATCGTGAACGCACAAATCCATCCAACCTCCAACAAAGGATCTTTGTGTAGAATACCTAACAAGCAAATATAAACACTCGACAAACATTGTTAGGAGTTGTTTGTTAATCATCAAAACTAGATTAGATAGTAGGCTCATAAATATGAGACCTAACAATCTTAATTTAGTCTTCTATGTACGCACATCAAAATGCTCAAATCACTTAGGTGATTTCGACAAACTATATACATATACAATACTAAGAAATGAAAGCAAATATAAGTGGATGCCAAAAGAAATTTTAGTTAGATTCAACAAATAAACAAATAAACAAATGTGAAAGCGACCGGGGGGGGGGGGGGGGGCCGATAGAGAGAGAGCTACTTTTTGGATTTATTATCTTATTTAATAGTCATTCAAGTGAATGATGAATATTACAATGGTCAAAAGAGATTTTTTTAATTACCTAATTGTCACTAATTGTGAGAATCCTAAATAGAGGATAAAATTAAAAATTACAATAAAGAGAACTCATATTAGCAAGGGTTGGCCCCCCCCTTAAAGCAAATATTCTTCTTTAATCTTCAATATTTTTCTAGCTCAATCCTTCACAAATCAAAGAACTAAAATAAAAAAATTCCTAAATACAAGCACCTTCCTATGCAACAGCTCCAAAAACATGATGTATTATAAATAAAATATTGTAATTTTACAACCAGTGTATGTAGCATATAAGTATCGATCCTACGAAAAAGGTGTGTTATTAGAAAAGCCATAAAATTATTCTAAGATGTGAAAGAAAAGAGAATGAATAAAGGGTAGTTTGAGTGAAATTTGTTGCAAAATAAAAGGGCTAAAAAAAGAGACAAAATTTAAGAGAAGTAATAAATGAAAGAAATTGAGAAAATCGAAAAGAGAATAAAGTAAAAAAGAAGAAGCAAAATAAAGAGATGAAGAAAAATCAAGTGATAAAACTAGAAATCTAGGATTAAATATGACGCCCCTGGTTTCACACAAGGCTACAATCTAAGGTGAACCCAAGAATGTCAAACTTGGTATGCACCCACACTATGCAATAACACGTTTCACCATCACAGTAATAGTAGAATTAATAAAAGACAGTGCTGGTACAAGTAGATATAAAAGAGATAAAAATAGGAAATAGAACATATAGATAAATGATAAACCTCAGAGATAATAAAGTCTCAACATATATAGAAGAAAATGTGTCCAATAATCTGATACAAATGGTTAAAAATCTCAACTACAAGAGTCAACTGAAAAATACATAGGTTCTCAGCTCTCTGAATGAAATGAAAGTCTAATAATCAACTAAAATCAAAACTAATTAACTGTGGAGTAGAAACTACTATAAATAAATGACGACGACTATACTAAAAGTCGGTCAACCTGTGGCTTTCCAAAACTCTACTCTGCTGCCTGAAAAGAAGTGAAATCAACAACATTAGAGCACAAGCAAGATTATCTCCATCCACCCCTAAGGAAAAGACTACTAAGTATGATGGAGCTATACCTATAAGTGCATAGTCTACCTAAATCATTTTACCCTGTACTAAATGAGATTTATATCTAGAAATTCACAACACAAGACTGGTATGTCGAGCAAAATAATCCAAACAAGGAAACCATCATGTATATACCATGTGCATCAAGTCATAAATTTCTAGATATAAATTCCAACTAGGAATAAAATAATAAAGAAGAGCAATACACGAAAGAAATCAACAGTCATCTCTAAAAATGTCATCCAACTCTTTATACTACCCCTAGTGGACAAAGCAGAAACCAACACACCATCCCGTGTACCAACGATGTGAGTGTGACGCCCCTGGGTTCATGCAAGGCTGCAGTCCAAGGTGAAACTAAGAATGTCAAACCTGCCATGCACCACACCGTGCAAATATATGTTTCACCATCACAATTAACATCTATCTAGTAGAGTCAAAAATAGGTGTAGGTACAAAAGCAAGTAAAAGATAATACACGAAAGGCTGATGAAATGATAATGATCAAATAAATATCTCATCATCCAACAATTGGAAATACATAGTCAATGTCTGAATAAATAAACTGGAGTAGTCAACTAGTCTCAAATACAAATATGTGACAAGAAGGAAATAAGGCACACCACCTTTACAATTTCTAGAACAATACTCTCAAATGTCTAACAAAAACTATAGTGGAGCTCCAACATAAGCATGACTAGACAGCTGAACACTAAAGTGTGTCGCCATCAACCTGCGACTCTCCGGGCTCCTGACTCGTTACCTGAAAGGGGGAGGGACAACGAGCGTCAAAGCGCTAGCGAGTAACATCACAATCAACCCCAAGGGAAAAGAGCTTGTTGTATATGAAAATACAGATAATATTTAATAGATATAAAATCATTGATCTTTCTAAAGAGGGTTTTAGTGTTTAGAAATTTATAACACGAGAATAGGTACGTCGAGCGAAATAATCCAAACAAGGAAACCCTCATGTATATACCTTGTATCTCGAATTGTAAACCCCTAACCACCAAACCCGAGGTTCTAGTACAGGAACAATAATAAAAGAAATACAACCAATTTCAGAACGTAAGTGCAGTGCTATGTCATAGCCTACATGAATATCATGTTATAGCTTACATGAGTGTCATATCAAAATCCACATAAGTATCATGTCATGGGCTTCTATGAGGAAGCTATGTGCAGGGTTAAGAGCTATGTCTGATGTGGGAATCATATACTGTAGCTTCCAAACTCATGGGGACAAGTGGTAAATGTCCAACACGAGGACTGAAATGGATTATAGTCTAACACGAGGACTGAAATGGATTATAGTCCAACACGAAGACTGAAATGGATTATAGTGTCACTGAGATATATAATGGAATCTACTTAAATCAATTCACGCTCAAATGTGAAATCTACTTAAATCAATTCACACTCAAATCAGCGTGTACATCCCCAATTGGTACCTTCAGATCATCTATCATGTATGGATACGTAATAAGGCCAAAAACCAGAGTCAAATAACAGGCTAAAACTTCGAACATCAACAAAATAGACAGAACAGGGATTTAACAGCAGACTGTGCGGCGGTCGACCGCACCGGTCGACCGCGTTCTGATACGAGCCTGACGGTCGACCGCTACGGCATCTCGGTCGACCGCCAGAGCATCGCGGTCGACCGCTGCGGCATCTCGGTCGACCGCCAGCGCGTCGCGGGCGACCGGGTCGGTCGACCGTCGACGATCTCTGCCCCTACAGAGAGTCCAACGGTCGACCGTGCCGGTCGACCGCCAATCGGACAGAAACCCAAATCTGGGTTTCTGTCAACGCAAAACCTGAAACCAAATTTTTAAACTTTTTACGATAACAAGTGTTCTAATGTCTCTAGAAGAAAAACAACTAATCTCAAGCATGAAATCTATATTTCTAATATTCCAAAATACAGGAGAAAACAAATTAAAACGTTTTAATGACAGTAAAACATGATTAATCTCTTGTTTAAGCAATTTCAGATCTAGATCTTCATTAGACAGAACATTGGTGAACTTTTATAAACTGAAATCTTGATTCTTGCAGTTCATATTGTAAAGAACTCATTTTTATACGAAAATACCTTTTGGGCTCATCAAAAACTCATGAAAAATCGAAATAAAACCATAGAAAAATAGGGGTGAGGGATTGGGCGAGATGATACTCGCCTCAGGTGCTGCCTAATCTCCTGTAGATGATCTCCTTCCACCTGAACTGCGAAATCCCACAGAAAACCCTTCGAACTTCCCAAAATCGCCAGATCCAGCTAGGGTTTAGAGAGGGGAGAGAAAGGGGGCTAGGGTTTTGAATCTCAGGTCTGAGAGAGGCTCTCTTGGGCACATTAGTTTATATACCAACTCACAAACCCGACCCAAAACCCATTTGAACCCGAACCTGAAAAACTCTCTGACCGCTGATCGGTCGACCGGTGCAGTCGACCGCCACGGTCGACCGTCGCGGTCGACCGCGCAGCCCAAAGATGCCTGCTGGGAGGAAATTTATAGGCTGGTCATATAACTCGATTCCTCTCATATATAATTACTTAATGGGTTCCCAAACACTGATAAACATGTACATCATATATACATATGATTATTTATCATAAAAAAAATATTAATTACTATTAATTCACACATTTCATTATAAAAAAAAGATTTCGGGGTTTTACATTCTTCCCCCCTTAAAAGAATTTCGTCCTCGAAATTCGGAAATCATACGAATCTTGAAATATGAACTCCTAGATAATCTTATAGAGATATTTACACTTAACGATCTAAAATGATAATATTCTCGCTCAAATCCTAATCTAGTGGAACTAGTACATCGGGCGAAAAATCCAAACAAGGAACCCCACATACATATACCATGTGTTCCAAAAGATAAAAAAAAATTTAAGCGAAAGTATCTTCATTCTAGCGTTAAATGTAAACATAACCAAAGATATAAACATGAAGTAAGATATATAACATAATAGGAATTAATTTACCTGCTCAACCAAATGTGGGTAGTCGCGACGCATGTCTTCTTCGTGCTCCCAAGAAATCTCCTCAATGCCTCCTCGATTCCACTGAACTTTCACTAAGGGAATCACCTTATTCCTGAGTCTCTTGTCCTCCCTGGTAAGTATACAAACCAGAATCTCAATAATGGACAAGTCATCCTGAAGCTCGATCTCCAGTGCATCCAATACTCGCTGCTGTTCCTCATCATGCAAGTGCTTCTTGAGCATAGAAATATGAAACACGTTGTGTATACTAGACATAGATGCTGGAAGATCTAGTCTATATGACACAGCTCCAATACGCTCTAGAATCTGAAAAGGCCCAATATATCTCGGTGCAAACTTCTCTCGCCTCCCGAATCGCTGCACGCCTTTCATAGGCGATGCCTTAAGCATAACCAAATCTCCAATCTGAAACTCTAGGGGTCTCCGCCTCTTATCTGCATAGCTCTTCTGCCGACTCTGAGTGGCTAGAATCCACTCCCTGATTAAAGCTACCTTCTCAGTAGTCTGCCTCACTAGCTCTGGTCCAAGCATCAAGCTGTCCTCTGGCTCGGCCCAACATATCGGTGACCTACAAGGTCTCCCGTATAATGCTTCATACGGGGCCATACCGATCGTCGCTTGATAACTATTGTTATAAGCGAACTCTACCAGTGGAATATGATCCTCCCAACTGCCTTGGAAGTCAATGACACATGCCCGCAACATGTCCTCCAATACCTGATTCACCCTCTCCGTCTGGCCATCCGTCTGGGGGTGGAATACACTGCTGTAGGATAGCCTGCTGCCAAATGATTCTTGGAAACTCCTCCAAAAATGTGAAGTGAAAACCGATCCTCGATCCGACACGATCGTGTCCAGAACCCCGTGAAGTCGAACTATCTCCCGAATGAAGATCCTTGCATAAGTCTCGGCTGTGTAAGTGGTCCTCACCGGAATAAAGTGTGCTGACTTCGTCAACCGGTCCACTATCACCCAAACAGAATCATTCCCCTTCTTTGACTTCGGCATCCCCACTATAAAGTCTATAGAAATATCCGCCCACTTCCACTCTAGGATAGGCAAAGGCTGAAGTGTCCCTGTCGGTCTCTGATGCTCTGCCTTCACCTGCTGACAGGTGAAACATCTAGCCACATAGTCTGCAACCTCTCTACGCATACCGCTCCACCAGAAATATCTCTTCAGGTCCTTGTACATCTTGGTGGTTCCTGGATGCACTGTGTACCGAGTACGGTATGCCTCATCAAATAATTCCCTCTTTAGCTCTGCACTGGCTGGCATAACCAATCTACCCTTCATCCGTAGACCTCCATCTGCTCCAATGGTCCAATCAGCCTTAGGCTCCTTGGAAATCTCCTCCTTTCGGATTTGAATCCAAGAGTCTCCCAACTGAGCTCTGACAACTCTGTCACTCCAAGATGGCTGCACTGATACAACTCCTAAGAATGCACTGGTTCCTCCAATCTCGGGTCTAAAATCAAACTGGCTAAGAGTGATAAGATCTCTGTACAATGAACACCTCAAAGCTGCAACCCGATGTCGACGCTTCCTACTCAAAGCATCTGCTACGACGTTCGCCTTCCCTGGATGATACTGAATCGTGAACTCGTAGTCCTTGATAAACTCAATCCCCCTCCTCTGCCTCTGATTGAGTTCCTTATGAGAAAAGAGATACTTCAGACTCTGATGGTCTGTGAATAACTCAAACTGCACTACATATAAGTAGTGTCTCCATGACTTCAGTGCAAATACCACCGTTGCTAACTCCAAGTCATGAGTGGGATAGTTCTGCTCATGCACCCTCAACTGCCATGAGATATAGGCTACTATCCTCTGAGTCTGTATCAATACGCCTCCTAAGCCTGCCAACGATGCATCTGTATACACAACGAATGTCCTGTCACTGCTCGAAATAGTCAGAACTGGTGCTGTAGTCAACTTAGCCTTCAAAATATCAAAGGCCTTTTGGTACTCCATGCTCCATATGAACTGTACACCCTTCTTCGTAAGGCGTGTAATCGGCGTCGCAATCTTCGAGAAGTCCTGAATGAACTTCCTGTAATATCCAGCTAAACCCAAAAAGCTTCCTGACACCATCTTCGGTGGCTCCCAATCAAGAACTGCTGCGGCCTTAGCTGGATCCACTGCTATACCCTCTCGACTGATAACATGGCCAAGAAATCTGACTTCTGAAAGCCAAAACTCACACTTGCTGAACTTAGCATACAACTGGTGATCCTGCAAAGTCTTCAAAGCTACTTGTAGATGCTCCTCGTGTTCTGCCTCTGATCTCGAGTAAATGAGTATATCATCGATGAAAATGATCACAAACTGATCTAGAAAGGGACGGAAAATCTGGTTCATCAAATCCATGAATACCGCGGGTGCATTGGTTAACCCAAATGGCATGACCAAGAACTCGAAGGACCCATATCGAGTAAGAAAGACGGTCTTGGGAACATCCATCTCCCGAACCCGCAACTGATGATAGCCAGAACGAAGATCAATCTTCGAGAAATACTACGCTCCCTGCAACTGGTCAAACAAGTCATCAATCCTAGGTAGTGGGTACCTATTCTGGATAGTGACCTTGTTCAACTCTCTGTAATCTATGCATAGCCTCATACTACCATCCTTCTTCTTCACGAAGAGGACTGGCGCGCCCCACGGAGAATGACTCCGGCGAATAAAACCCTGAGCTAACAACTCGTCCAACTGGGTCTGAAGCTCCCTCATCTCAGCTGGTGCCATGCGATAGGATGCGAGGGATATCGGGGTCGTGTCTGGCTACAACTCAATACAGAACTCTACCTTTCTCACTGGAGGTAATCTAGGTATGTCCCGAAAGACATCCTGATACTCTGAGACAACTCTAGTCTCCAATAACTCGGCTCCCTGATCCCGTCGCATCACCTCCTCGATGTACGCTAGAAATGACTCCGCAAATCGGTTGCCCTGAGAGGTGGCTACAATCATCTCGAACCCATCAGACTCTCGCAACTTGACTGTCTTCGCAAAGCAGTCAATACTAATATGGTAGGAAGACAACCAATCCATACCAAGGATGACATCGAACTCGGACATATGCAACACTATCAAATCCACTATGAACTCCGATTCGTCTATACTGATGGTACACCTCCTACAAATGCTCTCCAGAAGCGATACCTCACCTAAAGGGGTGGAAACAGATAGAGGGGTGTCTAGAGGCTGAGCTACGAGCTGGAGTCTAGTCATAAACGCATGCGAGATGAAGGAATGCGAAGCTCCCGAATCGAAAAGAATACGGGCGGGAAGAGAGTTCATAAAGAACGTACCCTCCACTACGGCTCCGCTGGCTCCATGATCATGAGGAGCTACTGCATAAACCCTGCCCGTGGCTGAAAACTGCTCTGCTGATGGTGGTGGAGAATATGGGATAATCTGTCCCTGAGGAACATCCTGAACCGCCCGAATCTGCCCCTTAGTCCTCTGAGCTGCTGGCGGTGCCTCAAGCCTGTTCTGTTGGCCCTGACCTCTGCCCTGCTGGCGCTGCTGCTGGTTCGGACCTTTGCCCTGCTGGGCTCCTGCTTGTGCGCTATGTCACTCCGATGCCTTATGCCCAACCTTGTGACAGTTAAAACATGATCCCTGGAACTTGTGCTGCTAATGCGCTCTTTGATCCTACTGGGGTCCCTTCTTATAAAAGCCCTGATGCTGTTGCTGATGTCCAGAAAAAGATCTCTTGTTCTTGCTTTTGTCGCCGCTCTATCCTGTCTTGGCCTTCCCTTCCTTATCCTTCTGGAACATAGTGGTCTCAATCTCCTGAGAAGTGGCAGCCTCAGCTACCTCCTAGACTGAATAAAATCTCCTCGACACGAGCTACTGTCGGAGATTAGGGCGAAGCCCAGCTAAGAACATCTGAGCCTGACGCTCTCCCGTCTGCCACATGCCTGTGAAATATAGCAATTCCATGAACCGGCTCTCAAAATCAGCCACTGACATGTCCCCCTGAGTCAAACGGGACAACTCGAGCTCCTTCCCATTCCATGCTGCACAAGAAATGTACTACCCATCAAAGAAGTATATGAAGTCCTCCCATGTGAGGGTCAGCCTCTGCTCTGGAGTAAACTGGAGTCGGTACCACCTCTCGGCATCTCCCTTCAGGTTGTAGGATGCTAGTCTCTGCTTCTGAACTGAATCTACACCGAGTATATCGAGGATATTGCTCACATCCTCCTTCCACTTATGGGCTGCAAGAGGGTCTAGTGACCCCTGGAACTCCGGTGCCCTCATCTTCTGGTACCTCTCCACCATACGGAGCCAAGTCTTCTGCTCTGTGGCTCTATCTGGGACTGCTAAAGGAATAGCTGCAGGCGTGACCTCTGGGGGTCTCTCTCTGACAGGAACGGCAGGTATCCCTTGCTGCTGAGCTACCGGTGGTGGTGGTGTCCGTGGTGTTATATGGGTCGTCACTAACTCCTCAATAACTGTCATCCGGGCAATAAGAGGGGCCATAAGGTCCACCAAATACTGAGGAGCCTGCTGCGGCTCGGGTGTAGCCTGCTGAGGTTCGGACTGAGCTGGCTGCTGCTCTGATGGAGTCTGCTGTGACTCCGCTGACTAGCTCTCCTGGTACGAGGTCTACCACGTCCTGCCATCTCTCTCCCTGATGGTAAGAAAAATAAAAATTCATGAGTCAAAATAGACCTTTATAAATAGCATATCACAATACAATTTTCACAACATATAGTATTTGCACAATTACTTTAAACTTATTCAAAAATAGTTGTCATAAAAAAATTTCTCAAATTTTTTGAGATATACGCATATATCGTCCTCACTCATACTAGGAAATCCTTGCGGACTCTATACATGAATCCTAAGAAACTCTATCCTATCTCCACGACTCGACACAGGATGATCCTAAGGATACTGGAACTAGAGCTCTGATACCAACTGTGACGCCCCTAGGTTCACGCAAGGCTACAGTCCAAGGTAAAACCAAGAATGTCAAACCTACCATGCACCACACCATGCAGAAACATGTTTCACCATCACAATTTACATCTATCTAGTAGAGTCAAAAACAGGTGTAGGTACAAAAGCAAGTAAAAGATAATACATGAAAGGCTGATGAAATGATAATGATCAAATAAATATCTCATCATCCAACAATTGGAAATACATAGTCAATGTCTGAATAAATAAACTGGAGTAGTCAACTAGTCTCAAATACAAATATCTGACAAGAAGGAAATAAGGCACACCGCCTTTACAATTTCTAGAACAATACTCTCAAATGTCTAACAAAAACTATAGTGGAGCTCCAACATAAGCATGACTAGACAGCTGAACACTAAAGTGTGTCGCCATCAACCTGCGACTCTCCGGGCTCCTGGCTCGTTACCTGAAAGGGGGAGGGACAACGAGCGTCAAAGCGCTAGCGAGTAACATCACAACCAACCCCAAGGGAAAAGGGCTCGTTGTATATGAAAATACAGATAATATTTAATAGATATAAAATCATTGATCTTTCTAAAGAGGGTTTTAGTATTTAGAAATTTACAACACGAGAATAGGTACGTCGAGTGAAATAATCCAAATAAGGAAACCCTCATGTATATACCTTGTATCTCGAATTGTAAACCCCTAACCACCAAACCCGAGGTTCTAGTACAGGAACAATAATAAAAGAAATACAGCCAATCTTAGAACGTAAGTGCAGTGCTATGTCATAGCCTACATGAATATCATGTTATAGCTTACATGAGTGCCATATCAAAATCCATATAAGTATCATGTCATGGGCTTCTGTGAGGAAGCTATGTGCAGGGTTAAGAACTATGTCTGATGTGGGAATCATATACTGTAGTTTCCAAACTCACGGGGACAAGTGGCAAATGTCCAACACGAGGACTGAAATGGATTATAGTCCAACACGAGGACTGAAATGGATTATAGTCCAACACGAGGACTGATATGGATTATAGTGTCACTGAGATATATAATGGAATCTACTTAAATCAATTCACGCTCAAATGTGAAATCTACTTAAATCAATTCACACTCAAATCAGCGTGTACATCCCCAATTGGTACCTTCAGATCATCTGTCATGTATGGATACGTAATAAGGCCAAAAACCAGAGTCAAATAACAGGCCAAAACTTCGAACATCAACAAAATAGACAGAACAGGGATTTAACAGCAGACTGTGCGGCGGTCGACCGCACCGGTCGACCGCGTTCTGATACGAGCCTGACGGTCGACCACTGTGGCATCTCGGTCGACCGCCAGAGCGCCGCGGTCGACCGCTGCGGCATCTCGGTCGACCGCCAGAGCGTCACGGTCGACCGGGTCGGTCGACCGTCGACGATCTCTGCCCCTACAGAGAGTCCAGCGGTCGACCGTGCTGGTCGACCGCTAAGCGGACAAAAACCCAAATCTGAGTTTCTGTCAACGCGAAACCTGAAACAAAATTTTGAAACTTTTTACGATAACAAGTGTTCTAATGTCTCTAGAAGAAAAACAACTAATCTCAAGCATGAAATCTATATTTCTAATATTCCAAAATACATGAGAAAACAAATTAAAACGTTTTAATTACAGTAAAACATGATTAATCTCTTGTTTAAACAATTTCAGATCTAGATCTTCATTAGACAGAACATTGGCGAACTTTTATAAACTAAAATCTTGATTCTTGCAGTCCATATTGTAAAGAACTCATTTTTATACGAAAATACCTTTTGGGCTCATCAAAAACTCATGAAAAATCGAAATAAAACCATAGAAAAATAGGGGTGAGGGATTGGGCGAGATGATACTCGCCTCAGGTGCTGCCTAATCTCCTGTAGATGATCTCCTTCCACCTGAACTGCGAAATCCCACAGAAAACCCTTCGAACTTCCCAAAATCGCCAGATCCAGCTAGGGTTTAGAGAGGGGAGAGAAAGGGGGCTAGGGTTTTGAATCTCAGGTCTGAGAGAGGCTCTCTTGGGCACATTAGTTTATATACCAACTCACAAACCTGACCCAAAACCCGTTTGAACCCGAACCTGAAAAACTCTCTGACCGCTGATCGGTCGACCGCTGATCGGTCGACCGCCACGGTCGACCGCGCAGCCCAAAGATGCCTGCTGGGAGGAAATTTATAGGTTGGTCATATAACTCGATTCCTCTCACATATAATTACTTAATGGGTTCCCAAACACTGATAAACATGTACATCATATATACATATGATTATTTATCACAAAAAAATATTTATTACTATTAATTCACACATTTCATTATAAAAAAAAGATTTCGGGGTTTTACAGTGAGGTACCTCCACAATAAGTCATATAAAAAAGGATACAAATATCGCCTGCAACTCAGGTTATCATCAAGTCAATTAAATCGTCCTTCTTCGTAATTCTTCAACTCATCGTACCCCATGCAGATCGACATATAGGTGTATTCCTATTGTTTATAAATTCATCTCATCATCATGCGGATTGACATATAAGGCTCACTAGCCTCATCGCATCACCATGCGGATCGACATAATAGGCTCACTAGCCTCATCGCATCAAAATGCGGATCAACATAGAAGGATCACTACCCTCATCACATCAAAATACGGATCGACATAGGCTATCTATTTGTTGTCACTATCTACTATGATAAGAGCAAAACTTAGGTTATGTACTTCTAAACACCTGCACATACTCAAAACCACCACGGGTATCCTTGTTTACAACGCTTGTGTATCGATGTACAACTCATACGTGTACTCCCCAAAACATGTGTAAATATCAGCTCACAACTTGCACTACACGCTTGCGAAATAAACCCACACGTAAAAGAAATGAATCCATGTGTAAAAGAAGCAATTCTCACAAATTTAGCCAGATCAGTCGATCGACAAAAAGCTTTGGTCGACTGATCGGCTGAGCTCACAAGACCAAGAGCACGATCGAGCCCGTTGGTCGACTGACACACCTTGTCAGTCAACCGATCAGACCGAAAACAGCTAGCTTTGGGTTTTTATTAATATGTTTGACAAAAACTCATTAATACCGAACAAGAGATTATTTAAACTGGATAAACTCATGTGGATTCATAGAACTAGGGTTTAGCCTCTAATTAACACAATTTGTGTTCAACATGATTAATTAGTGAATTTAAACATTTTTAAAATGAAATTAACAAGTTAAATACCACTCCAATGATCATGATCATTTAAACACATCAGTGACAAATTTGTTCAACTATTCTTAGCTTGGGTTTAAGATATAAACATCATATATTAAGCATATAACATCCGATTACACACTAAACATGTTATTAAACTTGATTATCACATAAAAACTTAATTTTTTTAACTATGGAGAGGTTTGGAGGGAGGTGATCTTGCCTCAAACGTTGAGCTAAACTCCCAAACACGCACGAGCACAATCCTCCTTTACCAAGATCGTGGATCTCGCCCTTTTCTCGTTATTCGCCTCACAAAACTCTCCCGAAATCAACAAATTAGGGTTATGGTTTGAGAGAGAAGGAGAGAGTCTGCTAGGGTTTGGAATACTGATGAAAATATTAGATTTTCATGTGTATACATATATATGTATAGCTGCAAACCTGAATCAAAATAGCCCAAATCCGAAACCTAAAATATTTTGGAGCTGTCAGTTGACTGATGCTTATTATCAGTCGATTGATAACCTCATCAGTCGACTGATGACAACGTCAGTCGATTGATCAGAGGCTATTTCTAGCCTGGACCTTCTATGCATGTTTTCACATGTTTCACTCATTTCTTGTGCATGTTTGACACTTGAATACTATCATGTATACACTTTATTAATCTCATATCAATTGTTAACATAATCATTCATCCATAAATATGATTTATCATAAATAAAACTCATTTATCAGTATAAATCATAATATTTTCAAAATTTTACGGGGTTTTACATTAAATTCACTAGTTAAATTTTATTTGGATTTAACGACTATTCTCTTTTAATTCTCATATTACTAGAATTCTTAAGCATAGATTATTAAGTTATTCAAAACAAACATAACCTATCAAAAATATATTCGAATAATATCACCATTCACGAATATAAATTAATAACTAGATAGTAATTCTTAAATTAAAAAAGCGTAAATCATCAAACTATTGAAGATAAGTATAATCTATCAAATTCTTTTTCTAGCAATTATTATTTTAGTGGATTATCCTAAGCATGATCATTTAATCACAAAAAGAGATCATGATCATTTAATTAAAAAAAGAGAGATATTTAAAAACTATAAGGAAATTAATTAGCTTCATCTTATCTTAGATATCATAAGCAAATTAGCTAATCATGCCACTTATATGAAATAAGAATAAAATGTAAATAAATCCTAAATTACAAAACATGAATAAAAAGCAAAAAATTAAATCTAAACTACAAAGCATGAACAAAAAGGAAAAACATCCTAAACTACGAAGCATGAAATAAAAAGTAAGAAATTAAATCCTAAACATCCAATTCTACAACAAGAACTAAAAGAGGAAAAATAAAATTTACATTGCAAAGGGTTGGTCCTTCTTGAAGCAAATCTTCATCATCACAAAAGAAAGAGAAGAAAATTTATAAAGGAGAATTATTTATTCTAAAATAAAGTTTATAATATTGGAAAGCCTTCTCAAAAAGAGTAGTCCTCCTCTCCAGAATAGAATTTTACAAAATTTTCTATATCCTTCACCCTCACTCTCTACCCTTATTTATAACCTACAAAAACCAACAACGACCCTTGGATCAAATTTGAGCTCTAAGAAATCACAATCTATTATTGATAGTTTCTGTTTCAAACTAATTGATAAACTAATCAATTAGGATTAGTGCATCGATTTGTTTATAATAGATATTTGTCTTCTTTGTTGACTTATTTATTCGATTCCTCTTGGACTTATAGGCTTTGTGGGCTTCCTCTAGGCTTCTTTAAGCTTCGGGAAGGGGTCTTTTGGGCTTCTTTAATTTTTTATTTGATAATTTCCCTCGTAAATTCATAAAATAAACGATAATAGCAAGCATATTTATTCAATAAAATAGATATTGAGAATACAAAAGTGATACAAAATGAAGTGACCATTTATGATTTTTTAGCAAATGGTTACAATGAAGGATCAACATTTTTGAAGGTGGCTTTACACAAGCCTAAGATGGAGATTGTTGGGAATAGTCTAGTATTTCAGCCATAAGATGATGAGGAAAGAATACAGAAGAAAATGTATCCGTATGGTAGGAAAAATAGTGAAAGAATAACAAATAAAATAGAGACTATCGATAGTGCCTTCTGACGGTTGAGGTCCAGAGCGGAGACCGCCGAAGGTAACTAATAGGAAATAATAACTTGCAAGTGTGCAACTATCAAGTTATAGTGTAAAAGATATCGATTCTTTGAGGAAGATATTGTAGGAAATAATACAAATTAGTTTCTAAGTTGTGTGTGGATAATTAAGAGTGACAATTTGGAGAGATAAAGAGAATGTACGTGATTATTTACGAATAAAACAAAACTAGATTAAGATGAGAGAAAGAAAGATGAGGAAATTGGAGGAAAATAGAATCAAAAAATAAGTAAAGGAAAATCAAGAATAAAGAGGAAAATCACACAAGTAAAAAGTGAAGGAAATCAAGTAGAGAAAGGAGTAATTTAGAATCGAATCCACTAGTCAATTTCACTTAGAATTTATGAACTATTCTCTTTTTATCATATTTTACTTTAGATCTATTAAGCATAGACTATCAAATCACTTAAGGAAAGTATAATCTATTAAATTATTATCCAAGTAAAAGTAACATTCATAAAAAGAACAACAACTAGATATTAATTTAAAAATCATAGGCATAACCTATCAAACCACTCAAGATAAGCATAGATTATCAAATTTTTATTTTACCAATTAGTTTTCTAGTTGATTATCCTAAACATGATAATTTGGGTACAAGAGAGTAATTCACAAATCATAAAAGAAATCAAACTAGTTTTATATAATTCTAGAATTTCTACAAGATTTTAGTTCCACATTTTAGAAAGCGCAAATAAATAAATAAAATCTAGATTAGAGAGAATAAAAGAAAAAAAATTGAAACTAAAAACTAAGTACAAAGAGAAAAACAAGAATAAAGAAATAAAGATTTAAAATATGAGCATAAAAATAAATCTATACAAAAAAATAAAAATACATAAAAGAAAATCTAAACTATGCAAGAAAATAAATCTATACTACAAAGTAAAAATACAAGAAAAAAAATAAAAGAACATGAAAACAAATTTACTCTATAAGGCATCAAAATAAATATAATCTATTAAAAGAAAAAACAAGTAAATACTAAAAGATGAATATTTAAAGCAAGAAAATAAAAGAAAAAGGAAATTTTACATTGCAAGAGGGTTCTAACACCTTGAAGGCAAATCTCTAAACTTCATCTTCATTAACCAATAAAGAGAAGAAAAGAAAAATATGAAGGGGTAAAATATTTTTATTAATTACAAATAAAAATTACAAGTTTGGAAGGTCTTCTCAATTAAGAGTAATTCCCCTCTCCAAATAGAATTTTTATAAAACTTTTCACCCTTGAATCCTCACTCTACCCTTATTTATTGAGTATTACAATCAATATTAGCTCTTTGATCAAGCTTAAGCCCTAAGTTACATAATTTTAACCTTTAATTTGTAACAGCTTACTAGGTATCGGTACTGGTATCAATATAGGTATCTGATATTAATATCCCTACCAATACAGATATCGATAGTGGTACCAATACTAGTATCGCTACTAGTATCGATAATCTGATATGTTACATGACTTTGTCTAGTCGAGATAGGTAATCTTTATATATCATATGTTAGATTCTGCCTTCCTGAGTGGGAGATAATATTTCTATTTTGCGGCTAGCTATCTTAAATATGAATTTGATTTGATTTCTTTTCAAACTGGATCCTTGTCTTTTTAGCTTCTATAAGATGCTTGGCTTGATCTTATTTTTCAATAACAGGTTAAAAATGAGGAAATTTAAATTTTTTATAGCTCTTATTAATTCTTCATTTCCTACAGATTAAGAGAAAAACACATTATTAGTGATATATTTATCTTAATAAAATAGATAATGAGAGTATAAAAGTATAATAAAACATGATGATCAATAACCACCGACAGTCCATAGTCAAAACTGGGTCAAAATCCAATTCAATTCTTTTGGATTAGCTTGTTTTGAGAATTCTTTATTATTCTAAAGTTACTCTATACGTTTGATTGTTCCCAAGGTCTAGGGTTAGAGGCAAGCCAATGAAAGCTAGATATTGCAAGGGGATCACTGCGGTCTTTAAACTAAACTACTTACTCATTTCAAATCTTTCTACTAGTCTTTAAGCTGAACAACCCACTCATTTCAAATATTTCTACTAGTCTTAATCATGTGATGTGATAATTTGGAGAAATTAATCTGTATTTTTCTATTGATATGAGAATATGATACAAAATATATAGACAAGACATAATTAGTTGTAATAGAACTCGCATGCCTATACAAGATAGGGGCCTGAGTAGGCTAATATTAGGCTTTTATGTACATAGATATACTTTTATGTACATAGATATAATCTATCTTAATATCCTCTCTCCCACAAAAATGGATCAAACACCGAACATTTGGGGGAAAAAATGAAGTTGCTAGGCAGTAGTTTGTGGCTTAGTGAACATTGTCCACAAGTTGATCTTTCGAGTGCTATATGAAAGAGAGATATTATGAGAATTATAATCCTATTGGACAATATGGAAGTCTACCTCAATGTGTTCAATGCGCTCATGATACCCTAGATTACAAGCAATTTGAATAACACTCTTATTATCACAAATAAGAGGAACAAAAAAAGGAATATAAACACCGATATCCTACAAAAGATGATGAAGCCAACGAATCTCAAAGTATTGTCAAATAGTACCAGATACAGAGAGACTACTAATGGATAGTCAAATAGTACCGGATACAGATCTCATAATAAGTACCATAATCTGCTGATCTGTATGGTTTCACTAATGATATGTAGGCTTGTTAGTAATAGTAGTAACCTTGGTGTAGCAACTGAAGCATCAGTTGTAAAATTTGATCCTAATAATACAACAATCAAAGAAGTATGAGGAGGACATGATGTTAGCCCTTATGTTTTGATGATTATTTACAACCACCATTATCGGTACTAATTACTTGTTGAGTGATATTGTAGTTAATATATATATCAAGTTTGTTAGTACCACTGATGGAAGATTGGATGGAATATAAGCTACAACGATGATATCCAAAGGAGGAGGAGGCATAGTGATGAAGCAATGTTTAATCAAGAACAATAAAGGCAATGAGAAGCTTCATCAACTCAAAGCAATATCAAGACTCAAGAAATATAATTCTATGTGAGGATATTTGCTAGTTTTTCTTTTCTCTCTAATGCTAGAATGTAGGCAAGTAGTTGTAGATTTTATTTGAAGCTATTGGGATATCACACACACGTTTTCATACTTATATTTTTGAGCGTTTTGACAAAATATTATTTTTTACAAGTATGAGGACCTATTCGCAAAATTACTTTTCTAAATAGTTTATTTTTAGTGTTAAAAATAATTTACAAAGTTACACAATTTTTAGAAATCATTTTAGTATTTTTACAGATTTTTAAAGAGTCAAAACTGTTTCCAAAACCTGTATCTATTATGTCAGTTCGCGGTCGACCGCGCCCTTGATTTTCCCTTAGTAGCCAGCAGAGACTTTCGCGGTCCACCGTGACGGTTGACCATCAGTCTGAAAAATCCCACGGTCGATCGTAAAACTTTCTGGATATTTTCTCAGGCTCGAAAGTGGCTCGCGGTCGACTGTGAGAATTTCACGGTCGACCGCCGTTGACCCCAACGGACTTTTTGGTACAGATTTCAGAAACGATTATTACGGGATTTTGGGGGATTTGGATATGGGCTTTGACTGTTGTGTTTTCTCCTATTTAAACCCCTTATACCCCTCTTCTTCAACTTGTCCCAAGCATTTTGAAAAACCAGAGTTTTGTTTTACTGAGAACCAAACTTTCAATCCTGTTTTCTCTGTTTTTAAGTTCACATCCTACGCTTCAGTGTAATCTTTCTCCTTGCCATAGGGACACTGTAAAGAGAGATATTTTACACCATTTACTACTGTTATGAGCTTGATCTTGTGGAGATTAACTGTGTGGGAGTGAGATCTTGTGGTGATCAACTGTGTAGTTGTGAGATCTTGTGGAGATCATTGTGTAGAAGACGTTCCAGCTTCCAAACCGGGTTGCGTAGTGGATTCTCCTCGAGAGTGGGGAGCGGGGACGTAGGTCAGTGGACCGAACCTCGTTAACACATCGCGCGTCACTTGGATAATGATTTCTAACTCTATCTCATTTACTTTGGTTGTTCATTTTGTGGTGTATTGCTTGTCTCATTTTTATTACATAATTATTACTTTAAGACCCTAATCACCCCCCTCTAGGGTCTAACAATTGGTATTAGAGCTTGGTCTCTATATTAGTTTTTGGTCTAACTACCTTAGAGAAAAGATCTTATGGAGGTTTAATGAATGTGCATATGTTAGAGAGACAATCCACCACTAGACCCTCACTTTTCACCGGTAGCAATTTTGCCTATTGGAAGGCTAGAATGAGGATTTACCTTCGTTACATTGATCTTGACATTTTAGAACTTATAGAGAAGAAATATGTAGAAAAGTCTAAGATTAGTAACATGACCGATGGAGAAAGGCACCAAGCTAATCTCAATGCAAAGGCCATGAATGCCTTAATTTGCGGTCTTTCCCCCAATGAGTATAATAAGGTTTCTACGTGTGCAACCGCATACGAAATTTGGGTAAAATTATGTATTACACATGAAGGAACCCCCAAGTTAAGGAATCTAAGATTAGTGAGCTTATGCATGACTATGAGTTGTTTAAAATGCTTCCTAATGAATCCATTGATACTATGTTTTCTCGCTTCACTAATATAATTAATGAATTGCATGGTCTTGATAAGCAATTGACTATCCAAGAGATGAACTACAAGATCATTTGTTCATTGACTCCGACGTGGGAGCCCAAAGCTACGGCCATAAAGGAAGCTCACGATCTTACTACTCTAGCTCTCGATGGCCTCATCGGTAAGCTTAAGCTTCATGAGAAGAAGCTTAAGGGAAAGGAGAAAGAGGAAGTTCCCCACGGGAAGTTGATGAGCCATCACAAAAAATAAATATTATAGCTCTTAAGGGAGCTAGTGATAACTCCTCATCATCATCGGATAGTGAAGTTGATTTTTCTAGAGAAGTGGCTCACCTCTCTAGAATAATATCGAGACTAATTAAAATGAATAAAAAGTTTAATCCCTGATCTAACAACAAATTTTCTTCACGTGTAGGAAAATGTTTTGAATGCAATGAATCAGGTCATATCGCCAAAGATTGCTCTAAGCTCAAGGAGAAATACTTGAAGTACAAGAAGAAGAAAGCCATGTATGTCGGATAGGAGGAATCTAAACCAAGCGATTCAGATAGCAATGAAGAAGGAGCAAAGATTGCTCTTCATGATCCTAACATTTGTTTCATGGCTTATGAAAAGGAGGTAGTTTCCGATACCAAAAGTGAATCCTTTCATATGCAATGTGATCTAGCAACCGCATTAGAAGAATTAAACATTGAGTTTAAAAGGATGTCAAAAGAATATTCTTCCTTTAAAAAATTGCATGCTTCTTGTGATTCCAAACTTGAACAACTACAAACATCTCTTGCTTTAAAAGATGAATTACTAGGGGATCTTAATTTTGAAAACAAACAATTAAGATTTAAGATTGAAAGACTTGAAATTGAATGTGGTAGAATTAGACCTACTCATGCTTATGCTAATCATCATCACCATGAGAGAAATAGATTTTATAGATCTTATGCTCCTATACACAAGAGAAATTTTGTGTGCACATATTGCATGAAACATGATCATATCTCCACTCATTGTAGGATTAAAGATAATCATGATTTTTATGGAATGACATGGGTACCCAAAGGTACCAAGCTTACTAACCACCAAGGACCCAAGATTTGGGTACCTAAAGTTACTACATCTTCATCTCTTGTAGAGAACATCACGAACATGACATAGAGAGATGTGGTACCTTGATAGTGGTTGCTCACATCATATGACGGGCAACAAAGAGCTTTTTGCAACCCTATCAAGGATTGAAGGAGGTAGCGTCTCCTTCGGTGGCGGTGAGAAAGGTAAAATCATAGGTATTGGATGCATTGGTAAGACACATTCTCCCGTAAAAGAAGATGTTTATTTGGTTAATGACTTGAATCATAATCTTCTTAGCATTAGCTAATTGAGTGACAAATTCTTTGATATTTCGTTTAAACCGGATAAGTGCATTGTTAGCTCAAATAGAAAAACTATTTTTGTTGCTAATAGAAAATCTAATGTATACATTTTTGAGATGAATGAGCTAGTAGATCAAGATGTTAAATACCTTGCGACGGTTGATGAAAACCCTTGGATTTGGCATAAGAGGCTTGGACACATCAACATGGAGTTGATATCCAAATTATCCAAGAGGAATCTTGTAAAAGGGTTACCAAACTTGTATTTCATCAAAGATACCATTTGTGAAGATTTTGCTAAAGGTAAACAAACTAAGTCTACCTTCAAATCCATGAGGTATCAACTTCTAAACCCTTGTAATTACTTCATCTTGATTTATTCGGTCCTATGCGTGTTACCTCTCTAGGAGGCAAACACTATGTTTTTGTTATCATTGATGATTTCTCTTGTTTTACATGGACAATCTTTCTTGGTAGTAAAGATGAATGTTTTGAAGAATTTTCAAATTATGTTAAAAGAATTAAAAATAAAAAAGATTTGAAAGTTATTAAAATTAGAAGTGATCATGGTGGTGAATTTCAAATAAGTTTTTCTATGATTTTTGTGCACATTGTAGTATAACTCATATGTTTTTCGCTCCAAGAACATCACAACAAAATGGTGTTGTTGAACGAAAAAATCGCACCATACAAGAGATGGTACGAACTATGTTAAATTCTTTTGATTTGCCTAAGTATTTTTGGACGGAAGCCATCAATACAGCTTGCCATGTTTTGAATCGTGTTTTGATTAGACCAAAGCTTATGAAAACCCCTTATGAACTATTTTATAGCAAAACTCCTTTTATTGGATATTTTCGTATCTTTGGTTGTAAATGCTTTATTTTAAATACAAAAGATCACCATGATAAATTTGATTCTAAAATTGATATTGGTATTTTCCTAGGATATGCACCTCGAAGGCTTATAGGGTCTTTAACAAACGAACTTTTGTTGTTGAAGAATCTATAAACGATACTTTTGATGAGACTAATATTGGTTTACAAGTTGGTTTGCCTAGGAAAGATGATGATGATGTTGAGGGAGGATTGGTATTCTTACAACTAAATGAAACACCCTCAATAGATTCTCAAAAGGATGGGGAAAGCAACAACATTTAAGTGCAAGAGCAAGAAGAACTCTCCAAAGCATGGAAATTTGCACTAAATCATCCAAAAGAGTAAATAATAGGGAATCCTTCATAAGGGGTTCTAACTCGCTCAAAGGCTTTGAGTGAGTGTGGTAATGTTACCTTCTTATCTCAAATAGAACCCAAAAAGATTAATGATGCTTTAAAAGATGAGTTTTGGGTTTTAGCTATGCATGACGAACTAAACAATTTTTAAAGAAATAATGTTTGGAAACTAGTTCCTAGACCTAACAATGCTAGTGTAATTGGAACAAAATAGGTTTATAAAAACAAACTTGATGAACATGGCATTGTAATAAGAAATAAAGCTCGTGTGGTTGCCCAAGGATACAATAAAGAGGAGAGCATAGACTATGATGAAACCTTTGCACCGGTTGCAAGGTTAGAATCAATTAGGATATTTTTGGCATTTGCAAGCTTTAAATATTTTAAATTATTTCAAATGGATGTTAAAAGTACCTTTTTAAATGGGTTTATAGAAGAGGAAGTATATGTTGAGAAACCCCCCGGTTTTATAGATCTTTCATTTCCTAATCATGTTTACCGGGTTCAAAAAGCTTTATATGGGTTAAAACAAGCTCCTAGAGCTTGGTATGCTCGCCTCTCTAGTTTTCTTCTTGATAATGGTTTTTCTAAAGGGAAAATTGATAATATGCTTTTCGTGAGAAAAAGGAAAAATGATTTTATTTTAGTTCAAATATATGTTGATGATATCATTTTTGGTGCTACTAATGAATCTCTATGCAAGGATTTTTTTAAAGTTATGCAAGATCATTTTGAGTTGAGCATGATAGGAGAGCTCACATTCTTTCTCGGGCTCCAAGTCAAGCAAACTAAGGATGAGATATTCATTTCTCAAAGCAAGTATGCTAGAGAATTGGTGAAGAAATTTAATTTGGAGAATTCTAAGCATGCACCAACTCCCATGAGTACAAATGTCAAGCTTGATACGGATGATAGTGGTGAGGATATAGACCAAAAACTATACCGAGGTATGACAGGTAGTCTTCTTTATCTCACCGCTAGTAGACCCGATATTATGTTTAGTGTGTGTGCATGTGCACGTTTTCAAGCTTCTCCTAAAACATATCATTTAGTTGCGATTAAAAGAATTATTAAATATGCCAATGGAACAATTGATCTTAGTTTATTTTATCCTAAAAGCACCTCTTTTGATCTTTATTGTTTTTATGATGTCATCTTTGCCGGATGTAAGGTAGATCGCAAGAGTACGAGTGGTACATGTCAATTTTTGGGTAACTCTCTTGTCTCTTGGGCTTCCAAGAAGCAAAATTGTGTTGCCTTGTCTACTACGAAAGCGGAATACATTGCCACCGACTTATGTTGTGCCTAAGTTTTATGGATGAAACAAATTTTAGTTGACTATGATTTGAATTTTCAAAATATAAAAATCTTTTGTGATAACACTAGTACTATAAATATTTCCAAAAATTCTGTTTTGCACTCTAGAACCAAGCATATTGATGTGGGTCATCATTTCTTACGCGATCATGTAGAGAGGCAAGATGTATCCCTTATTTATATTGACACTAAATCTCAATTAGCGGACATCTTTACCAAGCCTCTTAGTGAAGATGATTTTTGTCGCATAAGAAATGGTTTGGGTTTATGCACTATGTAAAAGCTTTTGTTTTGTTTGTTAGTTGCACATCATATGCATTTACTGTTTACCATTCCATTTACCCTATTTTGATGGTGACAAAGGGGGAGAGAAATCTCCTCATTTATTGCACATAGTTAGGGGGAGCTCATAGATAGGGGGAGCTTCTATCTATAAGCTATATTTATTTTGCTCCCATGTAATGATTGGTTGTCATCATCAAAAAGGGGGAGATTGTTAGCTCTTATGTTTTGATGATGATTTACAACCACCATTATCGGTACTAATTGCTTGTTGAGTGATATTGTAGTTAATATATATATATATCAAGCTTGTTAGTACCACTTATGGAGGATTGGATGGAATATGAACTACAACGATGATATCCAAAGGAGGAGGAGGCATAATGATGAAGCAATGTTTAATCAAGAACAATAAACGTAATGAGAAGCTTCATCAACTCAAAACAATATCAAGACTTAAGAAATGTATTTCTATGTGAGGATATTTGCTAGTTTTTCTTTTCTCTCGAGTGCTAGAATGTAGGCAAGTAGTTGTAGATTTTATTTGAAGCTATTGAGATATCACACACACGTTTTTATACTTATATTTTTGAGCGTTTTGATAAAATATCATTTTTCACAAGTATGAGGACCTATTCACAAAATTACTTTTCTAAATAGTTTAATTTTTAGTGTTAAAAATAATTTACAAAGTTACACAATTTTTAGAAGTCATTTTAGTATTTTAACAGATTTTTTAATGAGTCAAAACTATTTTCAAAACCTGTGTCTGTTGTGTCAGTTCGCGGTCGACCGTGCCAGTCGACCGCACCCTTGATTTTTCCTTAGTAGCCTGCAGAGACTTTCGCGGTCGACCGTGACGGTTGACCGTCAGTCTGAAAAATCCCACGGTCAATCGCCACGGTCGACCGTAAAACTTTCTGGATATTTTCTCAGGCTCGAAAGTGGCTCGCGGTCGACCGCGAGAATTCCACGGTCGATCGCCGTTCACCCCAACGGACTTTTTGGTACATATTTGAGAAACGATTATTACGGGATTTTGGGGGATTTGGGCATGGGCTTTGACTACTGTGTTTTCTCCTATTTATACCCCTCATACCCCTCATCTTCAACTGGTCCCAAGCATTTTCAAATACCAGAGTTTTGTTTTACTGAGAGCCAAACTTTCAATCCTGTTTTCTCTGTTTTCAAGTTCACATCCCAAGCTTCAGTGTAATCTTTCTCCTTGCCATAAAGACACTGTAAAGAGAGAGATTTTACATCATTTACTACTGTTGTGAGCTTGATCTTGTGGAGATCAACTGTGTGGGAGTGAGATCTTGTGGTGATCAACTGTGTAGTTGTGAGATCTTGTGGAGATCGTTGTGTAGAAGAAGTTCTGGCATCCAAACCGGGTTGTGTAGTGGATTCTCTTCGAGAGTAGGGAGCGAGGACGTAGGTCAGTGGACCGAACCTCGTTAACACATCGCGCGTCACTTGGATAACAATTTCTAACTCTATCTCATTTACTTTTGTTGTTCATTTTGTGGTGTATTGCTTGTTTCATTTTTTATTATACAATTATTTCCTTAAGACCCTAATCACCCCCTAGGGTCCAACACATGGAAGAGAACCATCAATATATCTCCATAACGCAAATGTACGAAGATTATACTAAATGGTTATCGCTCACATTGTGTAGTTTTCAACTCATTGAGTTTAATATCAACAGTTTGGATGATGTATAAGTCCTTGCTTGTTCATAATGATATTAAATAGATAAGATTAATAAGAGATTTCATGTATTCTCATATGAAAGTCTAAGTAGCTCATTTGGTTGGAGCCTTCACCTTTAAAATAGAGGTCTGTTTGAATCATGTATGTATCTGGTTTTTATTTTTATTTTTATTTTAAGAGGCCCATTGGCACTACACCGAAAAATGATGCTTTTGTCAACGAGTAGGAGAGCTAGATCTCGTCTGATAGGGACTTCGGTAGTATAGGATGCCTAAAGTCCCACATCGAGCAGTTTGGGATGCTTGATGGGGTACTTAAGCGGCTTGGTTATTCCCCCTTAACAGCTAGCTTTTAAGGGCGAGTTCCCCAAGTTGCTTGGGTGCCTATCAAATGGTATCAGAGCTGGTTGTCGGCGTCACGGAAAGGGCTACCTGTGGAGGGGTTGACCGGCGGAGGGGTTTACCGGAAAGACCGAGTGAAGCAACGCCGAGTGAAATGTCATAGAGTGCAGCCGCCGGGACGTTGGCACTCAGGGGCGGTGCTATGATAGGGACTTGGGTAGTATAGAATGCCTAAAGTCCCACATCGAGTTAATGGAGTATTTAAGTGGCTTGGTTCTTCCCCCTTAACAACTAGCTTCTAAGGGTGGGTTCCCCAAGTTGCTTGGGTGCCTATTATCGTCAATAAGGGCAAGGCATCGATGACAACGGGCGGTGCTTGAGTGTTGAGGCGGAAGTGCTCGAGAAAGCGACAGCGACGGGTGGCGCTTGAGCGATGATCGACGATGATGGTTTGGAATATTGTGGCGAGCGATGATGATGACAGCGGCTCAACGCAGGAGGCAGTGGGTCAAGGCTGCGGCTGCTAAAAATTTAGGTTACAGTTAGAATTTGTATATGATGAATTTTTGAGAGTTTTGGATGGGTTTGATGGATGGCTAGGATCGATTTTAAATCAAAGCTCTAATGCAATGATAATTGCGAGAAATCAATCCGTGTTTTCTATTCATCTGAATATGATACAAAATATATAGACAAGGCATGATTCCTAGTTGTAATAAAACTCAAACACCAAGATAAAACAGGGGTTGGGTGGGCCAATATTGGGTTTGTATATACATGGATATAAACTATCACATGACCATTGAGATTGTTGATAATACGAACAGGCCATGTCACTATGATACAATCTCGGTTTTAGACTATTCATAAAACAACTAAAACCATACCAGGAGTCCAGGACCACTCAGGCTTGATAGAGCCCTTATACCCATAACAGCAATAGATACCATACTAACTATGACCTCGAAAATCTAACTTAAATTAAGTATGAAACAATTTGAAAATGGGTGGATTTAAAAATAAATTATAGGAAAAAAGAATGATTTAAAAGCAAAAAAACCATTATAAAATCACCTCGAACTCTTAACATAGCAGCTAACAACTCAAATGTGGGTCTCCCTCATTCGCATGCTTGTGTTTAGATCCATTATTGATCAATTTGCAATTAGAAAGTAACACTTAAAATCATCAAAGTCAAGCTCTAGACTTGATCCAGTCTCAAATCTCGTGCATGGGTTTTCTGCTTGAAACTTTCAAAGTCAAAGAGACATTTGCTGGATTCTTGATATTTGAACAAAAGAATTATGTTAAGGCAGTGAGCAGAGGTGTTCCCTCCAAATTGATAAAAAAAATTGTGATACTCAGTAGAATTATAAATATAACCTGAAGTGGTAGAACAATGTGAGACAAACGTGCACCATTTTATTGCTGAGGACTAGAAAAGAAAGGCTGAAGATTGACATGATTATTTGACTACATTGAGATTCCTAATTAAACTGTACTGCAGAAATCACTTCAGAAATGAAGAAGAAAATGCTTCAATAGCTGACACTTTAGACAATAACTTGCTTCTTCATTTCCCAAAGTGTCGAAATGACCAGATCTTCTGTAATACGAAGATGAGAAGCTAATAATTGTTAAATGCACAAGAAACAGATTTGCTGATAAAAGATGTTACCACAAGAATTGACTAATCTATAATTATGGCAATTGTTTCATCTAAATAATTTTTATCAGTTTAACATGCATTTTTATTAACCGTTGGAATTGAGGTGTAGATCAAACCTCGTTTCAGGCGAGAAGCTCGAGGTCGACTCAGGCGAGGTCGACGAGGGCGAGATTGGGGGCGGATGCAACTTGAAGGCGAGGTCGGAGCTTTGGTGAGCTCGAGAGTCCCACGCAAGCGAGTTCGAGACTTTCGCAGGCGAGCTCGAGGCAGGCGGATTTTGCACAGGCGAAGTCCACGCGATTTGCAGGCGACGTCGACAACTACTTGCAGGCGAGTTTTGAGGCGAGCTGGTGGGGTTCGAAGTATGTGTGGGCTGGCGACAGCCTGTCACCAGCCGAACCCTAGGGTTTCCCTATAAAAGGGAAACCCAGAGCTCATCTCGTGTGTGTGCCTCCCCCCCTTTTCTTCTCGCGATCTTAACCTCAGTGGCGGTGGCTATCCCCCTCTCTCCTCTCTCGCGATTGTTTTCGGTAAAAGTTGCCTTCATTGCTGAACTCATTATAATATTAGTCTTTACAAAGAATTCAGATCTTAATCAAAAGAAAAGATGAAAAATTATAACTTTCTCGAAAATAACACAAGATCCGTTTGTCGTCTCTTGCTTGCGTGGGTTTTTAGCCTATGACGGGGATGTCGATATCCGTGGACTACCTGGCAGTCAGATCAGGTTCAGAGCTTCGTTGATCCGCGAGGAGATCTAGAAACAGAAGCGCCTATCTCGACAAAAGCGAGATAATTGCTCTTCTTAGAATTACCACAACGGGATAATCCTAAGGATCGGGTACGGGTGATGCAGATCTGAGGACTCTCGATCTCTTGCGTTGAAGAACTCGATCACTCTTCAGTCCGGTAGGGCTTCGCCAATTCTCCAAAACTCTAGATCTAAAAAATGAGGGTCTAAGGCTTGTATTTATAGGCTTGAGGAGATTGCGGGCGGTTAAAATAGCATAAAGGCCCATTTCTGCGTTGGAGACACCCCAGGGTGTCTCCACCTGAGCCGAGACACCCTAGGGTGTCTCGGCCATGGCCGAGACACCCTAGGGTGTCTCGGCCTTGGCCGAGACATCCAAGGGTGTCTCGGCCTTAGCCGAGACACCTTAGGGTGTCTCGTTGGTCCGAGACACTCCGTATGGTGTATTTGTCCGCTTCCGCTGTGAATTCTTCGTCCGAACTCGGATTTGAGTGATTCGAAGTGCGTTGGAAAGCCGACGAGGAGTTCTATCAGTTCCGATGGTTGGATCATCTGTAGAACGAATGAGACACGAAGGGCGTTGTTCCTTTTGTAAACATCGCGGGGCTCCCGATTAGCCTGTACCTTCGTTATTCCAAAATTCTGTTAGTTCACGTAGTTTGTCGATTCACTTCATGCGTTCACCGACATCAATCGAACTCCTGTGAACCGGATAGTGACGTTCATCGTCGTTCTTCAACACTGAGCTTTTCGTGAAGACCTATAGGCAATTTTCGATGCCTACAGATACCCCCTCCAAAGCGTTCCAGACTCGTTTCTTTTATAGAAGAGGCTGGAATACTTTGGATGTGATTGGTCCAACCTTCAGTCGGTGTAAAGGACCTATAGTTAGCTTCGATTCTTGACTCCTTCGATTTTCAGTCTACTCGATGCTTTGACGAATAGCTGAAATCTTTCCGGCGCTGCGTTTATCGTCTGGCCGTCGTCGAAGTCTCAAATCTAAAACCGATGAATCGAGTTTGGCTCGTGTCATTGAGTTGACTTTTTGATCGCAACGCGTTGACTGGCGTTGACCTAGGGTTACGCGTTGACCGGTGTTGACCCTAGGGTTTCGAACGTCGAATGTTGACTTTTTGGTCGTAACGCGTTGACTGGCGTTGACCTAGGGTTACGCGTTGACCGGTGTTGACCCTAGGGTTTCGAACGTCGGATGTTGACTTTTTGGTCGCAACGCGTTGACTAGCGTTGACCTAGGGTTACGCGTTGACCGGCGTTGACCCTAGGGTTTTGAACGTCGATCGTTGACTTTTTGGTCGCAACGCATTGATTGGCGTTGACCTAGGGTTACGCGTTGACCGGCGTTAACCCTAGGGTTTCGAACGTCGAATGTTGACTTTTTGGTCACAACGCGCTGACTAGCGTTGACCTAGGGTTACCCGTTGACCGGCGTTGACCCTAGGGTTTCGAACGTCGAATGTTGACTTTTTGGTCGCAACGCGCCGACTAGCGTTGACCTAGGGTTACACGTTGACCGGCGTTGACCCTAGGGTTTTGAACGTCGATCGTTGACTTTTATTGATTTCGTCGAAACGTCCAAACAATCGACGAAAATGGACAAAATCGGGTCTCAAAAGGGAATCCGGGGGCTCGTATTGGGTTGAGACACTGATCGAGACACCCTAGGGTGTCTCGGCCAAAACCGAGACACCCTATGGTGTCTCGGTTCAAGAGCCGAGATACCACCCCCCCTCCTTTTTTTTCTTTCTTTCTTTTTTTTTGTTGTTTCCCCTTTTGTCTTGGTCTTATTTCCTCTTTTGTTTTGGTCTTATTTCCTCTTTTGTTTTCCCCCTCTTTCCAAATTTTCAAAAGAGAATCCTTTTCCCTCTCAAACTCCTTCTTCCTCCTTTCATCCATACACCATTATTTCTCTCTTTCAAGAACTCCAAACCCATTAAAACTCCTCTCTTTAAGATCCCTTAAACTCAAGACAATTTTGGATTTTGGTGCTCCCCCCTTGGCCGAAATTCTTCTATCCTCAAAGCTAGGGTTTTTTTTCTTCTTCATCTTCAAGCTCAAGAGAGACCACTTGATTCGGGTAAACTCCTCCTCAAAACTCTCTCATTTTTTTGCTAAAGTTTGAAACTTTATGGTTGTAAAGAGGGTATGCCACAAAGTTTTTAGGGGGTTTTATGCAAAAAAAAAGTGTGGCCGAAATTGGAGGGCTTTTGTGCAAAAGAGGGCTGAAATTTGTAGGGGCCTTTGTGCAAAATGGGACTGAAATTTTGAGGCTTGGACTTTAGACCCACTTGGTCACAACTTTGAGGGGTGTTTCATGCAAAAAGACCACAAATTATTGCGGGTTTTATGTGCAAATATGGGCCGAAATCTTTTTGGGGGCTTATTTGCAAAATTGGCCGGAGAATTGAGGTGGTGTTCATGTAATAAAGGACTGAAATTAGGATTTGGATTACATGTCCATGTGGTCGAAAATTTGAGGGATGCTTTATGCAAGAGGACCAAAAGTTGTTGAGGGGCTTATTTGCAAAATTGGCTAAATTCTACAAAAGGGTTTATTTGTAAAATTAACCAAAATTATGGGATGTTGGGGTGCTAGATGAACAAATATGATGACCATGATCGAATTCGAGCGTGTCCTTGACTAGAATTTAGCCTTGAACACGAGGGGTATTTCACCACAATTTGTCATGATCATTGTTTTGCATGCACGAAATTTGTAGGTTTAATCATACTTGAACTATAAAATCCTATTTATTCATAGGATTTTAGTTAAAGTTCTTAATTTTCTATTTAAATCTCGGATATTCAGATTCATGACTATACTTGACCTACTAATTTCCATTGCAGATTCTCGATGTCTCCACGTCGTCATCGACCTCATAGGAGTCGTTCCCTTTCGCAGCATAGCGAGGAAGAGATTCCCATGGCATCTTCTCCAGCGGCATCCTTCTTTGGGGGTGAGAATTTATATTTTCTGTGTCCCTGATTGATCCCTTCGCGGGTCATTAAGGAAGAACCGACACCCTCCTTCGCGGGGGTCAAGGTTTCAGACTTGTTTTGCTTGGTCAATTCAAATCTGCTGGTATATTGGGGCGATTTTGTGTCATCTTACACTTTGTAGGTCGGTGTATGTTACCACATTATTTACGTGATGATGCATACCGTTCTACCAGTGTAGGATGTTCAAAATCGTCTCTCCTATTTCCCCTTGGATGGTCTTATCTTGCTCTTTATGAGATGGATTTAATTTCTGGATAATTTTCTAACTCTATCTTTGTTTTGTTACAGTCGAGTTTCCCCCGGGCAGTCTCCCTCCTCATGCCGCCACCGGTTGTAGTGGGGAGGTTTTCTCTTCTGTATCCATCGCGCAGGCTATTAGTCCGCTTTCCCGGTTTGATAGAGATCGCTCTGACGAATCTTGTCGTTTGATACGGGATGGAGGACGTCATTGCTTGCGCCAGTTGATCACGGATGTTCCTTTTACTACGGATTCTACTTCTACTCAGGCTTTAAAGAAGCCCAGTTTTCTGTTCGGAGATCATATTGAGGATCCTGATAAGTTGATTCTTACTAATGAGCATTGGCTGAATAATGATGAGGGAGCTCTCCTGTATATCCCTTCCATTCCTCGTCAGTATTCTTTCACTCATTTGGAGGGACAGGCCGTAGAGCGACAGATGTCTTGGCATCTTACCGATGATGCTGAACGAGTTCATTGTGGATATACCTCCCATCATAAGACTCCTGGTTCTATTGGGTATCATCATATTCGCGGTCTTCGACCAGGGATCATAGGTCTTAATACCGCACCCCCAGGCGAGGTATCAGCAGCCGCTCCTACTGTGAAGAATTGTCTGGCTCATCTTGGGAGAAGGTTACCTCCACCAGATTTTAGATGCTATGGTTGGGCTTTCTCACAACCCAAGGGATGGTGGACACGCATGACCAGTTACGTCTTGGGACGTTGGGAGAATGATTTGAAGAGTTGTGGGTTGTACGCACCTATACGAGCCACCATGTATGGACTCCCGGTCAGCTGTCGCCATTTCTTAGCATTGTTGGAAACATACATGCCTGACAGTAACACGTTTCTGACTAGCGGCGAAGAGTTAGGGTTGGCCTTGCATGAGATGCATCAGGTTTTTGGCCTTCCGATGGGGGATTGTCCGTACCAGGAGTACTTTCCCTCGAACCAGCAATTGGAGTGGTTGAAGAAGGATACTCCCGATATGTACGATACTCTTTGGGATCTCACTTGCCATTATCATACTTCTCTGATCAAGGTTTCTACTCAAGCGAAGAGGAGAAGGCAGGTCAGCTTGAAGCAGTTTGCTGTCTATTTGTTCCAGCATTTGGAGGGGAATTCTGGCGAGTCCATATGTGAGTTAGACATCTTGTCACCTACTGCCATCAATGAGTTGATGGAGAAGGCTGAGGCTTGCTCTTACACCCTTGCCAGTGCTGAGGGAGCTTTTCCTGCAGGAACCAAGTTTCGTACATTCCTTTGTCATGCACAGAAGTCCATTGAGCTCCGGACCCTGCTAGCAGGCTACCTTGCCCTCTGGTTGAAGAAATGTGTTGTTCCGTATCAGCTTTCAGACGCCTTACCTCTCGAGGTGTTCTTCCCTGCAGTTCAGCTAGCTTATGGGAGGGAGCTTTCTCTGCTCCCAGCGATGGTTGCTGGCATCCATTGTGGGCTTAGGTATCTGGTTAGTAGTTTTGCGCAGGTGGGTTCTGAACCATCGACCGAGCTTATTTGTGCGAAGGTCGAGCTTCCTTATGCGTATTTGATGGCATGGCTTGTTCTTCACCGTCTCAACTTGATGTCGGCGCCCAGCACTGTTGATGTTCCTGTTCCTCTCGTGCAGCTATTGGAGAGGAGCAGATGGCTCGGGAAAACATTCAGTGATGTACAACGAGAGCTTCAAGTTCGTAAGAGCTGGGAGTTCTTCAAGTGTTTTCCTCACTTTTCGGGTCGCTATGGTGATGTGCTGATTGATGAGGAGAAACCTAGAACTAATCGGACTGCTCTCGACGTTGGTTGTTTCCGCTGGTTAGTAAACATTCGCGTTGGGTATCTCGTTCTCCGGGTGAAGAATCGTTGCCACATAGAGCCTTACCTTCCCTGCCGTTTTGCTCGTCAGTTTGGCGATGACCAACTATATGTTGGGAATCCGAGCCGTGGTTTGAAGGTTGAGGGAGGGCTTATTGACGGCGTCCGGGCATGGCTATGGACTATGGTGGGCTGCACTGGAGCCTATTTTGCTCTTCCTTCATATAGGCGTAAGCCGTTGATTACTTTCCTCAGTTGTAAGTGGTTCCTTTCTGCCAATGAGTCCATAGGTATGAGGAGTCTTTCAGAGTTGCAGTCTGAGCATTGGGTTCAGGTCACTATGGTGGCTGCTCGTAAGGCTGAGCTTGCTAGGAAACAAGGGAAGAGGCCTGCCAAACCTTCTCTCTCGAGCAAAGACTGGATGGATGAAGAGCTCCTTCCTACTGATGATGAGTGTTCGTGGGAAAAAATCGTGTTCTTCTTCATTGATTCCATTGTACACTTTCGT
>BQKN01062949.1:0-66201 GCA_022839385.1 Asparagus kiusianus
ATATATTATTAATATATATTAATATATTAATATATTAAATATATTAATATATAAATATATTAATATATTAAATATATTAATATATTATATATATTATTAATATATTAAATATTATATATATATATATATTAATATTATATATTAATATTAAATAAAAACGAAAACAGCAGACCTTAAACACCTTTTTCTTGTTTTGAGAAAACCGTTTAAAGTTGGGGGTTGGTAGTGTTTTGGACGGAAAAACGGAATGGTAACCAAACACGTTTTGTTTCTTTTTTTTTTAAAACACAATGAAAACAACACAAACGCAATGGTAAACAAACGCACCCTAAATTGCGCGTTCAGATTAGGGTTTGAATTAAAATTTTGGATTAGGGTGGTTTTAATTGGGAGAGGTTGAAGAAGGAGGGGCTCAATTGATGAGAAAGAAAAAGATAGTGAATGAAGGTCATTGGGTAAAAGTATAGAAGAAATTTGAGTTTGGGGAGGTTGAAGGAGAAGAAACGTGTAGAATACAGTAAACTTAAGAGGTCAGGAGGATGGAAGAAATTTTCCTAGCAATTCTCGCCGAAAAAATAAATGCCAACAAGTTTCTGTACCTAATTGTCAATTTTTACACTTTAAATATCAAAAGGATGCCGGAGTGTTTTTAAATGATAAATTGGTAAATGAGCTTTATTTTAAATACCCATCTAGTAATTTAGCCGATTAATTAATAACTAGAAAAAGTGGAGGACTAGGTCTTGGACCACTAACTAGAAGAAGTAAAAGTTCCATTAAAATCAACTATAGCTTCTACAAAAACTATACATACATCCACTCATTTGTCTAATAAAAGCTTCAGTCTAGAAACTTTTTCTGTATGCGGCAGAATGATAGTGAAATAGAATAATTGACTACTGTCTAATTGAATATGTGCAAGAAAAGGAATGTGAATTTCAAGTGATTTGTCTTTATCAGAGTGAAATAGCTCTCTCAACAAATGGTGGTGAATTTTTTATTTAATAGATGGGTAACATAGTGACCTATGGAGTCAGTAGTGGGCTATCTTTAGTCTCGGGGTAGATGGCACTTATACACCTCATTGTTTCGCTCTTATAGCAGTTATATATCCTAAGTTACAAAAAATAGTAAAAAATACCCTGAGTTGGCTAAATTTTACAAGTTGGTACCGTCTGTTAACCAATCGTGAAAATATTCTCTAGAATATTCCCACGTGCTAGACATATGACCAACTTGAATGCTTCTTACTCTCATTTACTGTAGTATTTACTATATTACCTATCCCCCCCCCCGCCCCCCCCCACACACACACACAAAAAAAAATATTTTCATCTTTTCCTTCTTTTCATGGCCTCCAACTTCTTCTTCCTCTTTATCTTTTACAGGTGAAAGAAAATGAAGCCCTCCTCGTCTAGAGCTTCAAGTGGGTCATCAAGCTATGTTGTTGGTGAAGAGAAGGAAAACCATGTATGTAATAACCTGACTGAAAAATTAATTTTAACATCATAATTGAATTTTCAAACCATACGGATTCAGAAAAAAAAAGATGAAATTTAAATATCATATCCAAAGCTTCAAGTTTTACCCTGAACTCAAAATTTAACTAGTCAACTCCCCATGCTTAATCGTAAAAGCACAAAGTTTTAACCAGTCAATTTCCCATGTTTAATCACAAAAGCTTCATAAATAGATTTTTCAACATATGAACACGCTTAGCTATGTGTGCAGATGATTGGAGATGAAATATTACCAAAAGAGTACAATTTGATTGTAATGTAAAATTCAATAAGCCGAAATTGCTCCAAAATTAGAAGATTAGATGTTTTTAATGTAGGAATCATGAAGTTTAGCCTAATTAACCCTAGAAACTTATATTTCAGGCTAATCGTCGAAAAAAACCACACAATCTAATGTTGAACAGGGTTAAGGGACTAACATCGACAATGAGCCAAAGATTGAGAGGAGTTTGCTACTGTACGTGGATCCTCATGACGAATTGCTCCGGTATTGGTTCTTCTCTTTTGTCAATGAATTTGAGAAAGCACGGGCTCCTGATTGCTGCAATCTGAAGTTCATGTGAAGAGAATTTTGGGGAGATTTTGGAGAGGATATGGTAACAATAGAAAATAAGAATTTTCACTATGGGTGGGTGGGGGGGGGGGGGGTTGGGGTTAATTCCTGAGAAGCATTCGTCCTTTCATGTATTTTTTAACACTGTTAGCTAAAGTTAAACAGTTACCAACTCAAGGTATTTTTTTGCTATGTTTTGTAACTTATGGTATAAAAGTGCTACAAGAGTGAAACAATAAGGTATATAAATGCCATTTAGCCTTAGTCTCGGCTACACTCAAATACTCCCGGTGGATCTTCTCCTATTGAGAATAAAGTAAGAGAAAATCAATTCAGATTTATTGGTCACGTACAACGGAGACCACTAAATGTATCAATTAGAAGAAACAATACACTACAACTACTAGGAAAATTAGGACTAGAGATGAACCGAAAAACTTGATTGGAAACAATTAGGAAAGGTATGCAAAAAGGCCAAATTGGTGAAGAAGACAGCCCTTTACAAACTAATGGAAGAATAGAATTCATGCAACTAACCTACTGGGATAAAGTATTTGATGTTACTCTTGTTATTGAATGTGTCATAGTCCAATGCACGACGGAGAAAAAGTAGACATAGTAAGATAGGTTGAAGACGACCATATCATCTTAATTCTTGTAACTCAAACTGAACAATAAATACACACAAGAAATATTAAAACCCACGAAGAAGAAGAAGAAGATAGACAAAGGAGATAAAGAAAGTAAGCAACTCCTTGATTACACACAAACATTTGAACCATGCACACACACACACGTAGACCTACTTGAAGATCATTCATACAACCCTTATACTCTATTAACCAATAAGAAGGGTTTAAAAGTTCTCCCCTTAACGTTTCTCATTTTCTTCTTCCAAAATATCAAATCTTCTCCGAAAGAAGGTATTGAAATCTCACGGAGAGTTTAATGGTGTAGAGGATCAGGTCCTCCTGGGCTCAGCCGCGTAGACTCATACACGCTCTTCGCTGTATTGTTTTCTTGTCGAGATCCTTGGTCTGCATTCATACTTTTTAGTGACCCTTCAAGCTCTCTCACTTTGAGAATGCGAGCTTCAGAGCAAAATAAGCAACAAGACATGACGATCAAGATGCATAAGCAAAGGTTTGGGCTTAAACAGAAACCCATACTACTTCTTTAACTTGGTTGACCTAAGTGAAGTTTTAAGGAATAGGTAGCCATAGGTATTGTATATATACTATCCTAGAGGGACAATTTATGTTCTCAGACTAATGAAGTGGAAACCACAAACATGTGTTGATTTAGCTTGGATTGGTTGAATATATATGTATATGTTTTCTTAGATACACTTATTGCAAATCAGTATCATTGATCCATTTTGAAGGAGTTCCATTGGATGTAATACATGACTAGTGTCTTTGATTGCAGAAGAGAACTCTCAAGATGCCATGATTAACTTAGGTGATAACCTGTTCCCTCAACTTCCTGAGGCTTCATGGGTACTAAATACAAGTAGTTCTATTCTAAAATTTTCTAACTCAAACTTGAATCAAACCTGTATAACGACTGGGTTAAAAGCACGGGAACTTCAGAGTTGAATTTGGCTTCAAAGTTGAGTTAGAAATACATTATCACAATAGTGTTACATATAAATTCTTTTGCCCAAATATACGGTGGAATCTAACCATATATTTAAGTTAAATTTATTATGCTAATTTTCCTTTTGAAGATCATGGATTCACTTCTCCATCACACAATGGGTAAGCATAGTATGCGTTGGAATACAAAGTGCACTAGTTCAGCCTTCACACAAAATGGTTCTACAGTGCATAACAACCACTAGCAAATATTGTGATTAATGTCTACATTAGAACTAATTAGAACTAAAATCTTTCAAGGAGTTCTCTCTTTCCTTGGATGGAAGCTGATTTTTCTAGTTCTTTTACTTCCCATATTGAACTTCTTAAAGGGACTACCTCTCTTTATATATTTTTTTCTGTTATAATGTGAGCTCAAAATAGAAATACCTTGATGGATGTGAGCAACATCGCCTTCAAGATAAAAAGTATTTAGTAAAAAGATCATACCCACATTCTTACTAGCCAACTTGAGCGCATAAGACTTATGAGAGATGACTTGTAGAATCTTGCTTTATTTTTCTAAACAACTTGAGAAATAAACCTCGGACCTAAATTTCGCAAACGCATGCAAGGACACACATAAACATATTCGTTTGAGTGGTTGTCTACTCAGTCATCCCTCAATGCTCAAGAGCCAATCCAGATACATATTACTGGCCTCAAATTCCTTCGACTGCTCTTCCAAATACTTTCCACTTAAGTACACCTATTGTCCTCTCACATGATTCACACTCACTGCCAGCCTCAGCTTATTTCTACTCATAGTGTCCTGGCTATGCCTATATAAACAATCTTAATCGATATACAATGTTAACAGTTCTCATGTGATTGTGCTCCTCTCCTTTCTTTCCCTTTGTTTAGCAAGAGGAACCTAGTGGAGGCTTAATTAGCTTTAGCTTAAATGAGTAGTCAATAGCCAAATGCACATTTAGGCAAAGGTCATGACTTCTCAGAGGAACTAATGGGCATATCAAGGTCAATAATTAAGAAAGAACTTTACATTTAAGTCGCCCAATTTGCCATTTTTATAACACTAAGTGAACCTAGCTTTCATCTTGGAATGAACTAGAGATTCAAAATCAGCCAATTGTAGCTGGCTGTGGATCATGGGATGACACAAACATATCAAATAGAAATGGCCTGATCTTTTAGTAATCTAAAAAAAGAAGCAGCAAAAGGGAAAGCAAAAGATGGAGGTAGCTCAAGTTTGTGGATTGGTAGGGTAGAGAATCTTCTAACAAGCACACTAAAAACATTGTCATGTTAACAAAACAAATTATTCACATCATGGGACAATGAGCAAGTAAAGATAGAATAGACTGTTCCAACAATCATACATATGTATATCAGTATGTAGTATGTACAAAGCATGATTACAGTAAAAAAAAAAGTAGAGATGTACTAACCATGTTTTGTGTTTTTCCACTTCACGTTTCAGCCTCTATATCTTCCTTCAGCTGCATTCTTTGAAATATTATCATACCGCAGTGCATGGATGTGCAGAGAGCTCGGCATTTGCACTGTAACCAGAAAGATTTGTCTTCTTGAGATAGATTTAATATGATGATTTGAATTCCAAGACGCATAAGCTTTGAACCAATGTTGAAAGAAAAGGATAACGCAGGACGTAATGCTCATCTCCTGATAATGTAAAATGCAAAACAAACAACGTAATGCATAACGTAGGTTACATGTTTTAATATTTTATTTCAATATGCAATAATAAATAATATTCACAATGATTTTAACAAATAGAATGCGCGCAATCTTCAAATATAACATCACAGTTATCAAATATTTTATCACAGTTTCTCAATAATACATCATAAATGCGCAGTCTTTAAATATAACATCAGAGTTATCAAATATATTATCACAGTTTCTCAATAATACATCATAAATGCTTAAGAACCAATCCAAAAACAGATGTATTTCAAGTTTAAAATAAAAAATTAAAGAAAATCTCAAGTCCAGTCGCATTCATGATTTCACAATCAGATAATGACGTCGCTGAAATAACCCACAAAGACCTGACAATCAATTCAAAAGTATTTAACTACTTTGACTTTTAAGAAAGAAAATACTCTCAAGTCTCCATAATAAACTATTTTGGAATAATGTAAGTTGTATTAAAATAACACGTTACATTGAAAAAACGTAAGTTAAATTGAAATAATATATGATATTTTGCAATAACACCGAGTTATAATGTGTATGAGTTATTTCAAAAGGTTACGTAACATTTAAGGCTTGTTAGATTACATAACACAACATAACGAGTTACTTAATGTGTTTTTTCAGCTATGTATTGCACAATATCTTCAATATCTTGAACTAATATGAACATTCTGACCAGTTTCATGAAGTATCCAGTGTAATGTAATAGTAATGAAGCCCGGTTAAGACAGGTAATTATCTAGCAAATTTGCAGCTAGGGCGCATGACATTGCCTTCTTCTAGGGTCTTGTCAAATTGTTCCACGAATTTCAAAAGAAAGCGTAGTTGTATATAAAGCTGTGAAGCCTTCGCTAATCTCCTTCTGTGAGTAAAGTGAAATTGCACCTGTCAGATAAATAAAGATCAAGGGACAATTTAATTTAAAGTTATGCATAATGAATGAAAACAGTGTTGAACCGACAGCAACAAATAAAGCGTTATTAAGATTTATGAGAGTAAGTGAAGCTCTACTCAGCTAGTTATTTTAGCAAGGAAACAACATGTGGCAGCATAGGACAGATCTGCTTTCAAAAAACTAAATAAAATTATGAAAAATTAGCAAATATCAACTGCATTCAAGGGGTTACAAGGTCATAATAGTAGCACCCTAAACACAAATAAGCACCAATTCTATGGTGCATCGTGACCACAGAACATGATCTTGACACATCAAGCACAATCCACACAGCAACTGTGAAATTTTCTTACCTATGATGAGCACCATCAGGTTTAATGAGGAGGAGCTCTTTCTCCTGCATAAGAAAACTACAGTAACTTCTTCTAGACGTAGTAGCTAGAGTACCAACAGGCAAGAAAGATAGGCTTATACAGGCGTAGTAGAATACTTTTCATGCACAAGACAAGGGCATAGAGACAGTTCAATAACATATAAATAAAGGATTTGGTACAGCGTGAAGGGGGGAACTAAAAGAAGACAAAGGGTAATAAAGAAGATGGGTGCAGATTTCAGTAAAAGCTCGCTTGTACTTCTATAAGAAGACAGATATTCAAGCTCAAATAACAGTCATCATGAAGTGTCAGAAATGCATCTTCTATATACAATACTTAAAGGATTCATCTTTCTTTTAAAGCTTGAATGCACTTAAGGGATTCCTCTTAAGCATGGGAAGTTGCAAAAATCAGACTGGCCAGACTGGCAGCCCTCAATGGACATTAGCATGGCCATCAACAGACAAGATTGACAAGATACTCGTTGGGTGGAAAGACACTACATTGACTTAGGGGACGAATACTTATATTTGTTACTTTTACCAAGTTGTCATGCTTCTTATAGATGATGGCTTATGCCTATATGGGTGAGAAAGAATTATCAAAATAAGAAAAAATTTCTTTCGGAACAGAAGTAGAAATTGTATGGTTCTGCTCTTTTAGTAAACTATGCATACTCTCTAAAGAGAAGAAACTAGGGGATGGACTGCTATCTGTTAAGAGAAACGAATATTCTCCTGATAGACAAACAAATTTGGAATTTCTTCTCTGATGAAGTTCTGATTTTGAAGAAAATACATTTATCCAGTATTATAAAGAAAAACCGTCATTAGCTAGATAGAAAAACAGGTATTGGTTCCTCTTTTTCGAAGGGAGTTCTTAGACAAAATGAACAATTACTGTTTAGTAGTAAAGTCCCTGGCTATCTAGTTAAATTGGTAGGTATGGGAGAAGCACCTGGCATATAAATTTCATGATTATTTTCCCAAGCTGGACAGCCTTTGTGAGTCTTGAAACTACTTCGAGGATAAAGTGTGGCGATGCAAGTTACTCTTATAGGAGATTTAACAGGAAACTTGGCATATGGGTGTTTTTGAGCTATTGGAATAATTAAATAAGAACACAAAAAACAACATGAATGACACTAGAATCGGTAGGCGGGAGATGGGGCTTTTTCTGTTAAAACCTGATACTCTTTCCTCAATTTCGAGGGTATCAAAACACCATTTCGTGGAAGAAGACCCATTTCTTTTGACGGTGTCAGAACCCCATACCTCTTTCTTATATGGAAGGCCCCACTTCAATGGAAGAATCTTAACCTGGTTAATCCTCAAAGGAAAACTAAAAACCAAATTATTGGCAAGAAGAGGAATTTTATAGAAACAACAGTATACTGTATTTAGAATGCAGGAAGAAACTATACATAATTTATTCTACTGTTGTGGGTTCTTTTCTCTCTCTCGACAGATTTATATCAGAATTTGCAAGTTCTAAGAGTTCCCCAGGCAAGGCAAGGCAAGACATAAGGATTACTTGCAGAGGAAATACTGTTCTAGGGTTAGTAGTCATAATGAAGTAGGATACCAGCACTAATGCTATGATGTGAAATGTTTCGACAATAAATAAAATCTTTAAGGATGAGTGAGGTAAATGTTTAACCCTTATTCATTTAAAATGTTTTTGTTGAACTTCAGTTATGTAATGAGTCTGCCATGGTCCAGAAGCTCGTCATCTATGGAAGTAGACCATTAAGGGGAGTTGCAGGGAGGGATCTAGCTGAGGCTTCTGCAAGGAAAGAAGCACAAGAGGCGTCAATGCCAACTGTGATTGAATGAGAAGCTGCTTATTCAAGCATGTCCAGGAATGTCCTAAGATGGTGTTCATGTATATTCTTTTCCACCACAAGAATTTGGGTTTGGATGACTATACTCCAACTCTGTTTCTTTTGTGTTTCCATGGACGCATAGTAAGAGGCAGTGTTTTTTTTTTCTTTTTTCCTTGCCCTTTTGGGCAAGTAGGATACTGTGCTTAGCTTGTTCCAGCTCTGCGGGCAATAAGGAGCTGGTTAGGCAACTGAGGGAGCTGCTTGTAGTTTTTTCTGTACATGAATCTTCACTTACTTGAATAGATGGAATCTCAATTAGGACCTCCACCCATAAAAGAAGGGAAAAAAGAAAGAAAGACAGAACAAGGATCAGACTAGCTAAAATCTCATGAAAGACTTATTTTACTGAGTTTCGGTGGGAAGTGATCGACTAGGCACTTACAGGGCCGGCCCTAGCACAAGGCAACTTAGGCCTCTGCCTTGGGCCTCCAGTTGGTTAAGGCCCACCCACCCATATAATATATATACTTGCATAACCCATTAACCCTGTTACCCTAACCCTATTTTTCTCCAGTCTCCCACTACCGCCGCTCTCAATTCAACCAATTCTCAGAATCTCAAAGATCATCATCATCCTAACTCAGACTCAAATCTCAATTGAATTTGAATTTAAGTCAATTCTCAAAGATCATCCGCTGATCCTCCAGCTCCGAGCTCCCAATCGGCTTTCCCACTCCTCTTCCGAGTGCCTACTCCGGTCTTCCGACGGATCGACTCTTCCGATCGACCCTGTCACAGCTCCCAGTCCCACCGTCCCAGCCGACTCTCCCCCAAGGCCCAAGCTCCTCTTGGACAGAGTTCGGATCTTCCTAATCGTCAGTTATCCTTGATTGTACTCCAGATGCAAGTCATCAAGAACAAATGACTCTTATTTTAAGATGTGTTGACACTTCAACAAGTCCAATAAAGATTGAAGAATACTTTTTAGAGTTTTTAAAAGTAGATAACACTTCGGGAAAAGGCCTTTTTGATGAACTTTTAAATATTTTAAAAAAATATGAACTTGATGTTAATGAAATAAGAGGGCAAGGTTATGATAATGGATCTAATATGAAAGGAAAACACAATGGAGTACAAAAGAGGCTATTAGATATAAATCCTAGAGCATTCTACACACCATGTGGTTGTCATAATTTAAATTTAGTCTTATGTGATATAGGTAATTCATGTCCTAGAGCTATTTCTTTTTTTTGGAGTGTTGCAACGTATACACTCATTGTTTGCTTCATCTACTAAACGATGGAAAATTTTAGAAGACAATGGATGCAAGTTATCTGTTAAATCTTTATCTCAAACTAGATGGGAAAGTCGGATTGAAAGTGTTAAAGCAATAAAATTTCAAGCTCCAAATATAAGAGATGCTTTGATTCAATTAGCAGAAATTAGTGAAGATCCAAAGATAAAAAGTGAAGCTAATAGCTTAGCAACTTATGAGATTGAAAATTTTGAATTCTTATTAGCTATGAATATTTGATATGACATATTGTTTGCTGTTAATTCAGTTAGTAAAATCTTACAATCTAAAGATATGCATATTGATATTGCCATAGATCAATTAAATGGTCTTATTGTATATTTAAAAAATTATAGACAAAATGGTTTTATGTCTGCTTTGAATTCAACTAAAGAACTTGCTAATGAAATGGACATACAACCTATATTTCGTGAAAAACGTCAAATTCATAGAAAAAAACAATTTGATGAAAATATTGGTAATGAAACAACATTTAATGCTGAAGAATCTTTTCATATTGAATATTTCTTATACATAGTTGATAAATCGCTTAGCTCAATTGAAAGTAGGTTTGAACAATTTAAAATGTATGAAAACATTTTTGGTTTTTTGTTTGATTTAAAAAAATTAAAAGCTTTAGATGATATTGAATTGAAAGCATATTGTCTTAATCTCGAAAATGCACTAAAGCATGATGAACATTTAGATATTAATGGACTTGATTTGTTTTCAGAATTGAGAGTGCTTAGGGAAATTTTAAAAGTAGAGATTAATAGTCCAATTGAAGTATTGAACTATATAAAGTGGTTAGATTCTTTTCCAAATACTTGTATTGCTTATCGTGTACTATTAACTATACCCGTAACAGTTGCTTCCGCTGAAAGAAGTTTTTCAAAATTAAAATTACTAAAATCTTATTTAAGATCAACCATGATACAAGATAGATTGAATGGTTTAGCAATATTATCTATCGAAAATAATATGTTAGAAAATATTGAATATAAAACTTAATTAGTAATTTTGCAGCTCAAAAGATAAGAAGAATGAGATAAAATCTATTATGAGTTGTATCATTTAGGCCTCATCTAATATTTCGCCTTGGGCCCCAAAATTCCTAGGTACGGCCCTGGGCACTTAAGTGCATCCAGACTGCGCAATGATTATCATAAACCAAGTAACTCATCCGCCAATTAAGATCGAAGAGAAACATACAAATATTTTCAACTATATGAAACAATAACGTTATGGTATTGGATTTTTACCTAGTCAGGAAGAAGCGGCAATCTAGCAACACCATTTTGTGAACTGCTCATGTCATCCAAGCTGAACAAGTCCTCTAATTCACTTCCAGTATCTACAACTTGATAGAGAGGCCCTTTCTCTTTTGTGTCCAAAGGAAGAGGAAGAATGCATAGACTGAAGTGTGGCTCTCTGCCAACTTTTTCCCACTTAAGTTTGTATCTTTCTATGAGCTCTATCTGCATAGAGATGATACATGATGGCCTTGGAAGTAGCTGCACTTGCTCTTCTTTTGGAATTACAACCTGCTCTATAGCTAATCTTGCCTCCTATAATTATTTAGATTTAAATTATTATTAATCAGTCCTCAACATTAGAAGCCAAAAATGGGGAAAATAAATGCAAAATATATCACCTCTAAAGCATCATTCTTTTCCAATGACGTCATATTAGCCTCTGGTTCAAATTCTTTGAATCTTTTTACACGTCCATTGGTAAGAGCACGAATTGCCTTTGTGATTTGCATCAGAGAACTCGTCTAAATGGGAGAAATAAAAGGACAGGAAAACACTTCAGAGGATCCCCAATGTGTAAACGAAACTGAGACTGCGACTGAGAAAATATTTGCTCATTACCTTTGTTACATGGATTGCAATTCCACGAGATTTGACAACTGATTGAATTTGAGAATTCTTCTTGAGCTTCGAATGCAAGGAAAGAAATGCATCAGCTTCGCTGATATTATCTGTTATTCCAACATCTTCTTCCATTCCCAGCTGCTTGATTGCTTGCAATACGCTAGTCTCAGTGATCTAAAATAACTGTCCACCCTATAAGTTCAGATTCATATAGTGAAGGTATTAATATAAACAGAAGTATAACTATAACTTCTGACTAACTCTACTGTCACAATTTTCTTTCCATCAAAGCACCATGAAGCATGAAAAACTACAAACCTAGAGCCTGATCAATATTTATTTACATTTAACTTCTTACACTCTTAAAGTTACATTCTCTAATAGGCATCACAATGAGGATCTTATGCCAATTCTTTGTGTTAAGACTTGGGAATTAAGAAGTAGATAACAATAATCGAGACTGATTAATATGCAAGATATCAAGCAACTGAAAGTAATGAAAGGAACTCTCAATTCCATTTTCGGTTTAGAGGCAAGAAATAGAGATGGATCGTCTGGGACCATCAAAATAATGTAGTTTGAGAAAGTTGCAACAATTAACCATTTCTCTTTTTTCGATTAGTAAATCATAAATTTACAATTGTAAAGGATACATCAAAATAACAGATGCAGATACCTTACCCCATAAACAAATAAGTGAAATCCTGCACGAGCTTCAGAAGAGCTTTCTGTTATTTTCTCTGCAGATTCAAGACTAGATGTGTTGACAGTAATAGTTTCATCATTCTTCAAAAAGTTATCTTCAACAGTGACATCGTCCTCCAGAAGAGCATCAACTCCATTTGAAGATTCAGTTTGTACATGGAGAATGTCGTTCATGGATTCGTTTGAATCTAACTTGCATACTTCAAAAATTGGGGATCGCCCTGTATCAGAGAGAAACATAAAAGAACTGTAAGAAGATAGCAGAATCCAATCAACTTTTATTGCAAAAAGATTGACATGTAAATCTACTTGAAAAGCACTAGGGAAGCAGAGAACCTGCAAGAAGAGCATCCACAGTTGCCTCCAGACTACGATGGACCTGTAGTTCGGTCTTAGAAATGATTTCTGCAGCACAAGTAAATGTTGACGGCCCTTTCCTCTCAAGGACAGTTTTCTGGACACCTCTCCTGCTAGCCTCTTCATCGCCCAGGGTGACACTCTAACACATGTATTGCCAAAAAAAGTTAGAAGCAATAAGTTTAATAATTATTACTATTGTAGTTAGAAAATACAATTAATTTATTCATTCAGAAACCCCATATAGTTCATCTAAGTCATTGTTTTCCACTGTTTTAGATAAACTATATGCCGATTATTTGAAAGAGAGGTGATCAAAGACATTGAACTTGCTCAATTACTTTATGAGAATTGATTATACAACACCAAAATATTCAGGTGAAAACGCACTAACTCGAACCACTTCCTCTATGTCCATACAAGTGCTCTAACCCAAAATTCATATCATATTCAAAATATGGCAAAGGTGGAGACGAATATTAATATAGAGTGAATTACGGTTCCATTTCTCAATTGCAACCTGGCATTGTAGATATTGAGCAATGTCTCTGTGTCAGTAAAGTACAAATGTTTTAGCCTTGAAATTCTCCGGGAAAAAAACTTTTTGTTTACTGCATGGGAAATTTAAAAATACAGTTGAGCAAACTAACTCAAAGGAAGTACATCCAAAGGGGTGATATTTATTGGAATGGAAGTGGATGAGGGTGGCAAAGAAGGCTGCAGTTAATCAGCCTAGCCGAGAATGTGTAATGAGCTTCGCATGTTAAAAATGTTGACTGCTAAGAGACAAATTATTATATGATGTAGGGCATCCAAGTCAGAAAGATAAATTACAGTCATTATTAAAATAATGGAGATCCTATAGTTCGAAAGCAAAGCAATATAGCTGAACATGGCCCAGAGGTTTACATAAAAATTAAGCGTATGTCTAGATACCATGGTGATTTTTTGGTAGTGTTTTCAAAATACTAAGGTGTTCTATTCCAAAAGTGTTCTCAAAACACCATGATGAGTATTTTCCGTCAACAATAGTTTGACCCTTCATAACATTAGTATTAAACATACTATTAGTATACTAAATATTAATTATAATATAATATATTGTAACTAATATATTATAATATTATATATAATTAATATATTATAATATTATATATAATTAATATATTATAATACATTATAATATTATATATCATTCTTTTAGTATATTATATTATAATTATGAAATATTATCTTCAAATATTAACATATTTAATTATTGCTTATATTAAGACTTTACTTTTTATTATATTATTATTATTATAAAATTTTATGTTTATTAATATTATATATATATAATTAAAGATCGAAATAATAATAATAATAATAATAATAATAATAATAATAATAAATAAATAAATTCAAAAACCCCCCATCCGGTTGGCTAACCGGCTGGAGTCAAATACGCCCGTCACAACTCTTCTTCTTCTCTCCAAATTCTCTACAAACCCATTTTCTTCATCAATTTTCGTCTCTCACGTGAAGAAAAGAGGATTAGGGTCAGATCTGATAGCTTCTTTGCAACTATTTTGGAATCAATTCACACCAAATTCAAGGTATAAACTCGAAAACCTAACTTCACAATTAACTGCAAATTTTCTTGATTTTTGGGTGTAATTTGTGTGGGAACTTGTTGGAAATGATAGCAAATCACGTTTTAAAGAAATCGAACTGAGTTTGTACATGAAATCGGTGTGAAAATCCACCGACTGGATCGCCTCAGCGACGAACCAATCGGTTGGCCTACCGATTGGTGGCCAAAAAATAAGAATTTGCATTTTGAACCCTATAACTTAGAAATTCTTGCAAATTTGACCCCTCATTGCCTCAATTAACATCTACTCTTTTGTGTAAGATAAATGGCTTTCAGAAAACATCAATGAAATGTTGAATCCCCTCTCACTTTTGGTTCTCTACCGATCCATTTTGAGAGAGGATTCAACTTGGACAAACTTTTTGAGTATCGGCTCATTATCACATTATTCACAATAGCTGGGATTGGATCTATGATGGTTAGGAAACCCAAGTTGGCCAACACTACACTAGTTCGAGAATTTTATGCCACGTGGAATAGATCAGGAAAGGATTCAGCCACTGTTATTTGCAGAGGGATACCGATCACTGTCACACCTAAACTCATTTAGAAGAGTTTAGGACTCCCCAATCACCTAGAGGTTGTCCAGATTATTATATTAATATTTTTATAATATATTATTTTATCATTAATAAGTTATTTGCTTTATAAAAATTAGTATTTTGTTATTATGTTATAATGTAATAAGATATTATGAATATATTAAATCTATTAATATTTAATCTTTAGTTTTAGAGGAGTTATTATTTTATTATTAAATACTATTATTATATAATATATTATAATTATTAATATATTATATAATATATTATCAATACATTGATGCTATATTATATTAATTAAATAATATGATATATTATCTTATTCTTATTAAAAAATTATATTTATAATATTATATAACAAATATATCATATTAAATATATTATTAATGTGCTATATTGGAAATTATATTAACATCTTTTAAACTCAAAACACCAAACTTTAAGATAAGTGTTTGGTGTTTTAAAATAACTGTGTTGTTTTTTATTTTTGATATTGTAGCCCAACAAAAACACCATGGTTTATGTTAAGATTTGGAGAAAAGAGTTTTTTCGAGAGATTTCTCCTCACTCTATACTTTATTATTTATAGAGATCGATTAGTTATAAGTTAGTCTCACAGACAATGTGAGACTAAACCAATACTAAACTAATACTCTCTTCTAACACTCCCCCTCAAGCTGGAGCATATATATCATGCATGCTTAGTTTGTCATAAATAAAGTCAACCCGTGTTCGACCAAATGGTTTTGTAAGAATGTCTGCTAATTGATGTACTGTCAATACATGTTTTGCCGTAATGATTTTGTCCTCGAGCTTCTTGCAGATTACATGACAGTCGACTTCAATGTGCTTGGTTCTCTCATGAAACACGAAATTCTCAGCAATGTGAATTGCTGGTTTATTGTCGCCATATAGATCCATGAGACCTTCTTGAGGGAGACCAATCTCCGTCAATAGGTCTCTGATTCAAGCCATCTCTAGTGTCACATTTGACATAGCTCTGTATTCTGATTCTGCACTGGATCGAGACACAACACATTGCTTCTTACTTTTTCATAACACCAGATTTTCTCTAAGGAAAACACAATATCCAGTAGTCGATCTCCTATCAAAAGGACATCCAGCTCAATCTGCATCAGAGAAGCCTGCAACTCTGGGTGTCCTTGATCTGAGTAGAGAATTCCTCATCTTGGAGCCTTCTTTAGGTAGCTCAATATTCTCATTACTGTATCCAAGTGAGTAGTTTTTGATACGGACAAGAACTGACTCACAACACTGACTGCGAATGTGATGTTAGGTCTGGTCACTATCAGATAATTTAGTTTTCCTACCAATCTCCTATACTGTCCAACATCCTCAAGAAGCTCCCTCTGGTCTGATAGTAATTTTGATAGTTTTGAGTTCACATCCATTAGAGAATCACTGTTTCTGCATCCTAACATCCCGACTTCTAAGAGCATATCCAGTACATACTTTCTTTTTGACAGAAGAATACTCTTCTGTGACTTTGCAACTTCAATGCCTATGAAGTATTTTAGGGAAGCAAGATCTTTGATTTGGAAATATGTCTGTAAATACTTTTTCAGACTATAAATACCAAAAGCATCATCCCCTGTAATTACAATATCATCCACATAGACAACGAGCAGAATTCGTTTCCCATTCTGAAATCGCCATAAGACAGAGTGATTTTTCTGTGCACGACAAAGCCCAAAATTCCTAAATAACTGATGCAAAAAGTCCAAACCAGGCTCTCGGAGACTGCTTTAGACCATAGAGTTATTTCTTTAGCCTACATACCTTCGCATTCTCCCCCTGAGCGACAAAACCTGGTGATTACTCCATGTAAACCTCCTCATCTAAAATACCATTAAAAATGCATTCTTAATGTCCAACTGATGAAGTGGCCAGTGATTTATCGCTGCTAACGAAATAAAAATCCGAACAGATGATATTTTTACCACCAGAAAGAAGGTATCTACGTAATCCAAGTCAAACACCTGTGAATAGCCTTTAGCAACCAATCGGGCTTTCAGGTGTGCCAAAGTTCCATCAGGATTTAACTTGACAGTGTACACCCACTTACAGCCGACGGCCCGCTTTCCTGGTGTGAGTGAGACCAAATCCCAAGTCTCATTCTGTCGCAAGACCCTCATTTCGTCTTGCATCGCTTGATTCCAACCTGAAATAGACAGGGTTTCTGACACATTCTTGAAAACCAAATATGAGTCGAGGAAAATAACAAAAGATTGAAAGGTAGAGGAGAGGCGATCATAGGAGACAAAGTTAGAAATAGGATGTTGAGTACAAGTGTGTGTCTCTTTTCGAAGTGTAATAGGAAGGTCTTCCGCAGAAGAGGGTAAATGTGCACTTATAGATTCAGGTTCTTCGGGTGGAGGACGTAGTGCTGAAGCCGACGTTAGCACAGGAGCAGAGCGACGATGATAAACTTGAATCGGATCATTAAACCGAACTAAGTCTTTGCTAGCAGCGCAAAGAGTATTGTCAATGGATGAACCACCACCGATAACCAATGATTCTTGCAGAATTAAATAGTCATATTCATCCGGTGATAATGAGATGAAGAACTAGAATGACCGATTTTATCTTCGAAGAAGGTTACATCAGCAGACAACACAAGACGACTGAGTGACGGACAGAAACACTTGTAACTTTTATGCTTTCGGGAATAGCCAAGAAAAATACATGTAATAGACCGAGAGTCAAACTTTTGTTTATTTGGACTGTGATTATGAACAAAGCACAGAGAGCTAAAAATCTTTGGAGAAAGCGGAAAGAGATTACATTGGGGTATAGAATATTAAAAGGAATTTTATCTTGCAGAACAGAAGAAGACATTCAATTAATCAAGTAACATGCTGTTAAGATAACTTTCCCTAAAATTCTTTGGAAACGTGACGATAGAATAGCAAGGTCCGAGCAATGTCAATGTGATGTCTATTCTTTCGTTTAGCAACTCTATTTTACTGAGAAGTGTAAACACAAGAAGACTGATGGAGGATCCCATGTTCTTTAAGGAAACTAGTGAAGTTGCCATCCAAATATTTTTTTGCATTATCAGATCGGAAAATTTTTATCGAAGACTTGAATTGATTGAGTATTTCAGAATAAAAGAGTTTAAATGTGAAAAATACTTCAGACCTAAACTTAAGAAGATAAATCCAGGTAACACAAAAGTGATCATCCACATAACTGACAAAGTACCAGAACCCTAATTTAGAAGTTATTGGGGACGGTCCCCAGACATCAGAATGAACAAGATCAAATGGCTTAGCAACCCTCTTATCTTATTGACTCAATTAGGATCAAACACATTATGTTGTTTGCCAAGTTGACACGACTCACACTCTAATGAGGAAAGAGATTTGAACCGGGGATTAAGCAGCTTGAGAATAGAGCGAGAGGAAGTCCTAGCTGACAATGGTATTGTAGGGCTGATAAGTTTTCGATACAAGTCAAATGTTTGGCGCTCAATTCCAATTTATAATGGTCATTCTGTTCACATCTCGTCCCAATCGTTTTCCTCGTGACCATGTCCTGAAAGATGTAATGTGTGGGGAAGAACGTCACTGTACAGTTTAGAGATTTTGTGATCTTACTAATAGATAAAAAGTTATAAGAAAAACTAAGAAGATAGAATATGGAGGAAAGAGGACGATTAAGAGTAAGATTGGTGTTGCCGACCCACTGAACAGATGTACGTGAACAATCAGTTAATATAACTGAATTAGATGTAGGGCTGAAAATGGCAAGATACATTGATTCCCAATCATATAATCAGTGGCACGTGTATCTATAATCCAAGTATTAGACGAAGACGATGTAAATTAAGATAAAGGAGTACTTGCACTTTTGAGAGTAGCAGATAAGGAGGAAAACAATGTTTGTGAACTCTAGTACTGTTGGAATAAATAAAATTACTGAAATTGACGTTGCACTTCCGTATCATGAAAGACTGACTGTAGTTGAATTTCACTATCAGATGAGTTAAAGTTATCCTGAGCGGTCGTGTAAGCACCATTAGCCTTCTTTTTTTCCAATTCAAGACAATTATATTTGAGATATCCTGACTGGTGGCAGTAGTTATAAGTCTTCACTGAATCATCGCCATGAGTATGTCCGTCTTGAGATGGACCTCTACGGCCACCTCGTTGACCACCTCGACCCCCAGAACGATCAGTGTGATAACCTCCTCGCCCTTCAAAGTTTCATCTACCTCTTCCAGGACCACTAGTATGACTCCCCCTCGTCTATAAGACTGTCAACTCTGAGTGGCAAGCGCAGAGCGATTCACAGTGGATGTAAATGGTTGTGCAGGGATAACATTCTTCAGAAAGTGATAAGTCTCAGCTAGAGAACTAATGGCGGAGCTCCCCATGATTTGTGGTCGAATAGAGGAGTAAATAAAATCTAGGGTACCCAAGTAGGTAAGTACCATAAGTTTGTTCCTTTGGTTCTGTATTTGTTTTACATCCCCAATAATAGAAAAAATCTGACGAAGTACCTCAATTAGACGATTGAACTCATCATAATGATCATCTATGGGTTTATCATCCTGTTTCTTATGAAACAGCTCTTAAATTACTTCATATGCCCGATTAATATTGTTGATATTTCTATAAAGGTCCTGCAAAAAATACCAAAGTTCCTTCATTGTCATACAATGAAGAACTAAATCCTAAATTTTAGGCTTCATATTATTAAGAATTTGATGCAAGAGGACACTATCATCCAATGTTCAAAATTCTGGTGTCGGAGTAGGAGGGTCTGTCAACAAATAGCCAGTTTTGCCTCGGCCAGCCACGTAGATTTTAATAACACGCTTCCACTGAAAATAATTATTTTCATCAAGCTTCCGGTCAGTGATTCTACCAGAAAATATCTCTGAAACTTTCGTCTAAACGGTTAACTCGGAATTCTTGAAATCCTCAGATCTGACCATCATGAAACAGACGAGTAGAGTTCAAGACGATACCCTCCACAAATTGTACTCCAAACTAGAAACAATCAAAACATATCCAAGTTCAGTATAATAATTTTTGAATTAGCCAATAGGATGAACAAGTCCAAAAACCCGAAGGTTTAATTTTAAGAACCCAAAGGCTAACATGGAACCCGAATGTTAAAGATCAAGAACCTAAAGATTAAGATGGAACCCGAAGGTTTTTTAATTATTTTTTTTATTTTTAATTTTATTTACAGTATAATTCCTAAATCTGGTTCAGATCCAAAAACAAAGAGGGAGGGGAAAAGAGGGAGGGGATAGAGGAGCGTGGCGACGGCGACTGAAGGCCCCATGGCGGCGGCGGCGACGGGTCTGTGGACGAAGCTGGTGGCGAAGGCTCGGATTTGGACGACGCAGCGGCGGCTGAAGATCACGAACGTAGCAGCAGTGACGGACGAAGCGGTGACGAATCGAAGCAGCTGCGAGATCTGCGGCGGCAGCAGCGACGACGGATCTAGACGAAGACGAAGACGGCGGTGACGACTGGCGGCGGATCTGGACGAAGACGAAGACGGCGGCGGCGGGCAGACGGATCTGGACGACGACAGCGTGAATTAGGGTTAGAGTTAGGCTTAGAAAGTTGGATTAGTATTAGGGTTAGGGTTAGGGATAGGCTCTAATACCATGTTAAGATTTGGAGAAAAGAATTTTTTTGGAGAGATATCCCCTCACTCTATACTTTATTATTTATAAAGATGGATTAGTTACAAGTTAGCCTCACAGGTAATTTGGGACTAAACCAATGCTAAACTAATACTCTCTTCTAACAGTTTACAAATGCATAGTGTTTTGGCTTTGAAAAAACGCTATGGTAGTCAAACGCTCCCTAAGCTATTTTGCTCAATAACCTTCTTAGGACATATCAAACCAGAGTGCAAATTTGCAGTTTAATTAAAGAACCTTCAGGTGCTCCAGATACAAGAATATGAAGTAAACTATCAGTGAGTAGCTCAAAAGTATAATTATACCTGTACTCCTCCAACTAACATCTCTAGTGAAGGGTTCATTAACAAATTCTCTATTGTAACTCCATGAGCAGTAGCAACAAGCTGGATACCTCGTTGAGCAATGGTACTAGCAGCCATAGCTTCAAGTTTAGTTCCAACTTCATCAATTACAATTACTTCGGGCATATGATTTTCTACTGCTTCTATCAACACCTGTGTAGCATGCAATTATGGATTACAAATTCCAATCAGCAACCACACAAGTTAATGGTATGAGATAGAACAAGAACAAAAATAAAAAGACTTTTTTGTCAATTTAAAATAGATTTAGGCGGATGGAAACAAGATAATAGTGACCCACGCAAGTTGAAAATACTAAAACATGATAACAACAGAAGGCGACAGCTTAACGAAGGTTTTAACTTGTATTCACAGATATGGACAGAAATTTATGAATTGAGAATAATTGAGGTCTTCAATTCCTTCAATGCATATTTTTCCATAACATGAAACATTGTGGCCTGGTAGGCATACAATTAAGGGTAACAAAGAGACGAGCTCAAAATTTCATGTGCGTGTAAGTAACAACCACAGTAACAACCACATACTACATAGTAAGTAGGTGCATGCTAAGATTCAAGCTTCTAGACAAAAATTTTAGAAAGTCTAAATGGAATAAGTTTCTGGTGCATTGAACATTTTTTTCATGGAAAGGCATATGATTACCCTAAATTTTGTTGAAGAAGATTAATTACAGGAAAAACAGAATGGTGGGCATTGGCAATAATTTCTTGAACTCAAGCTTCATTTTTCTTTTTCTTTGAAAAATGTGGATTAAGATTTATCAGAGAGAAGTTGTTTTATCTTAGCATTTATAAGTGGATTGAGATTATTCTCTTATTTGAGGAATGTGGATTGAGGAATGCAGCTGGCCATGAGTCTTTGCCCTAGCTGACACTGATCTCCTCAATAAAGGGCATCCACACATCATCTGGCCCCTAAACCAGATGAAAAATAGAGCTTATCTCAACCTAACTTGATGATAGATTGAGAGGAACCAAGAAGAGTACAGTAGTGTGAGGTGAAGATGTCAGAGATATCCATCAATTAGGTGTGGTGCTATTGTACTTGACAAAGGAAATAAAATTAATGTAGTGATGGTAATTGGCAAAACAATTAAGTAATATCTGGCTTAATAATGAAGACAAGAACTTGTGAGTGTTGGCACCACATAATCTGTTCAAGTGTCAGACCCTTTCAAGCTTAACAATGAAGGAGGGTCGAGCATATACTTTATTGACTGGAGAGAACTCGATTCTTGCGAGTTATCTAGATTTTCTAGAAGAAGAATCCTCTTGTGACTTGGAATGTGATAGAATGTGTTGGACTTCTTCATAAGCAAAGCGTAAGGTTGCATTGTGAGCAGATACCTATGATAATCATGTATAACTCAAGATAAGGGTATTATGCTCCAAAGCATGCCTTCTTAAAATGGAAGGAACTAGAAATAGAGGATATTTTCAGGGCCAAAATGACATGATTAGCAACTTGGTTGGACAAGCTTAGGGGGAATAATAATCCCCAAAGTTTGAAATTGGAATATGTTCTAGCTTAGTAAATGAGATAACACTTTCTTGTTACCCAAAGTGGGTCATCAATTAACCAGAAGTTTGTCAAGTTGATTTCTCTATCAAGCCATTAAAAGATTATATGTCACCCAAGTGTGCCGCTTCTCTAATCCTATCGAAAATAAAGCAAGTTGAACTACCCCCTAAAATAAGCTACATATTATGAGCCCACACCTGTGATAACTTAATATAATCACAAAACAGGTACGCGATCGGTCATTGGGGCCATCAAATGAAGAGAAGATGAAAATTTTTATTGTGCCTTAAGAAGGCCAACAGTGTGTTTGTAATAGAGATGTCCATTGTGAAGGAGGGCACGAGAGAAGTAACAAAGACAGAATCTCCGTAGTTGTGAGATGTCTAACATGGTAAAGAGACAAAGGGAACTGAGCATCGTCATTACACATAGGAAAAATAGCCGACAAGAAAGACTAAGTCTCTGCAAAGGATTGTTGTTATGACGCTTTCATTATAGATGAGGGTGAGATAAATGTTCAGATTTTGAGTTTAGAATAGCAAATGACTAGTATAAGCACTGTTTTAAAAAACCTCTGTCTAGTCCGCTTAGGCGTACACCTAGGCCTAGGCGGTACCTAGGCCGCCTAACTAGCGCCTAGCGTTTAGGCGGTATTTAGGTTACCCACCTAGATTTTACGAGCGTTTAGGGAAGCATTGTCTGCTTATGTGGATTGCACCCTATAGGCCTTGGTTGTGATTTTATGTGTTGTAGCATACACGTCCTCCAAACTACATTAACCTCTAAATATGAACATCTCTACTACCTACTCCGACCTTCAGCAAAACTTAATCGATCACAACTTAAATGAAGAAAAAAATCCGCCTAGACACCAGTCCGGCATCTAAGTTTTCTATAACATTGACATTCACTATCAATTATTGTAATTAAAAATAAAAAAGAAAACATCTTAGGCTCTAGCCTTGTTAATTATTGTTTTGGCTATTTAGTATCTAAGTATGCATGATTTATTGTGAAACTAGGATTCCTATCTTTTTTAAAAATTTATATGAATTTAATACATATTTTTATCAATTATTATAATTAAATAATTTAAAAATAGTCAAACGCCTAGGCACTGCATAGGCGTATGCTTAGGGGTCTAGGCGCTAGGTGTTCGCTCAAACGCCTAGTCTGCCGAACGCCTTCTATAACATTGTCGAGCTCCCTCGATCTCTATAACTACTAACAAGGTAAATAGTATTTCTTAAATATCTATTTAAGTTAGTTAACAGCAGTAACTTAAACTTAAGAAGTGTAAGTTAACAGTAAACTTAAGTTTAAGTTTAAGTTAAACTTAAGTTTAAGCTAATAGTAAACTTAAGTTTAAGTTTAAGTGTAAACTAATATTAAGTTTTTTGTTGATGGTAAACTTAAGTTTATGAAAATAGTAAACTTAAGTTAACAGTAAACTTAAGTTTAAGTTTATTGTTAACTTAAACTTAACAGTAACTTATAAGTTAACAGTAATTTGAGTTGAGAATGAGTTTTTCACTGTTGAGATGAACTTATAATTTGAGTTGGGAAGTATAAACATACAAAGAGCTATTGTAATTGGTAAACCAAGCAATTTAGTTAATAGTATTGGTATTTTAGTATTTATGCATCTTTGATTGAGTATATATATATTTATCTTTAAGTATCACAATTAAAAAAATAAAAAATAAAAAAACACCCAGAAACCGCTTAGGCGCCCACCTAGACGACTAAGCGTTGGGCGCTAAATCCGACACCTAGAAGCGCCCAGCGTTTAATGTAACATTGAGTATAAGATGGAGCAAAAGAAATTTTGATGCTTATGAAGAGTGAGAAAATAAGGAATAGGAAGTGCCTGATGCGCTTAACTTCCGCCCTGCTCGAGTTTGCATATTCAAGTCGGCGAAAAGAATTTGACATACAATATAACGGTTGAACCAATGTTTGCAGTCGATTCCAAGTGATCTTTATTATCTTATGTGATCATATGCATATACGTAAGATAACAAAACAGGAGATTAAATATACGATAAAGTGGGTACCAACATTTCTGGAGTAACCACTACTCAAATGGGTTTATGGAGCTTTTTAAAGCAATGCCATTAAAACTTCTTCTCTGCCCAACTCCATTATGGTTGATAATGATACTGATAATGATATAGCCACTTATCTTTCTAGACTAAGTTTTCATATTAGCTCTTACAACTTCTACCACTACACTAAAACACTGTCTACACAGTGTACTTATATTTTAGCCTAGGACACCAGGTCCCCTGCATAAGCTAACGAGCAATTTGGCTGCACTCTCTGCCTTGCTCTTGGTGCTATGGTCAATACAAATCAAGTTATAATGTCAGTGTTTAATTCCTTAATTATTTATGCAACTTCTTAATTTCCAATAGTGTCATATTAGTAGAGATTGGAGTTTTTCGTTCTGTGTGAATTCATATAAATCATGACAAAATTTTTAAGCTTCTTGTGTCCATTTTTCTTATTTATCATAATCCTTTTTACGCGAAATCACTCCTAAATCCTTGAAGCTTTAACGATGCCACTTCACTCCTGCTTTTACACATACATAGTTTAAGATTATGCAATCTAAGAGTAGTCCTCCTAATCTGTCTTGAGCAAAGAATAGTTTAAGATTATGCAATCTAAGAGTAGCCCTCCTAATCTGTCTTGAGCAAAGAATAAGCTAGATAGGAGACACAATCAATGTTTTAAAAAACTCCCACTTAGGCTGCCTAGGCTCTGCCTGCCTAGGTCCCAAGAGCGCCTAGGGGAGAAGAGACCACTTACACAGACTGCACTGCTAGGTTTTGGTTATGATTTCGTTTGTTTCTACATCCACGTCGTCTAACCTCCACCAAACTCCTCCAACATCCTCCACTGACTACGAACACCTCCCCTAACTCCTCTAGCCTTCAGCAAAACCTCCTCCGTCACCACTTAAAAAAAACAAATCCTCCTAGGCCTAGTGTCTAGGCACTAGGCGGTGCCTACAGTGCCTAGCGCTTTTAATAACATTGATTGTAATTAAAAAAATTAAAGAAGGACAAGACCTAGGCCCCGCCTAGGCTCTATGAACCAGGTTCGGAGCCTAGGCCGCCAAGCGCTTTTTGTAACCTTGGACACGATGATAGGCTTGTTGTGGAAAAGGTAACAGAGCTAAGTTTAATGAAATTTCTAACCACTTAAGAAAATAATCAACAGGAGGTAGAAAGAATAACAAACCTTATGTTGCATATCAGGATTGGGTACTTGTAGTCTACGTGCATTGCCTATTCCGGGGTGAGGAATATCACCATCTCCACCAATCTCATTAGAGGTATCAACAATCATAACTCGTTTCATGTAATCATCTGCAAGTATCCGAGCTATATCTCTGTATAATAAGATTAATCGGTTAGAATCATATTCAGGAAATTAAATAATGAGTAGCATGCAACATAACACATCACACAACTGTTCTAATCCGATATAAGATCAATATGCAGCAGCTAATGGTATCCAATTGAAAAATTAGAATCCACAATGCATTTGAGCCTGTTATATGACATAAACACACACTGATTTGTCAAGGTCAAATATTCCTATATGAATCTATGCTACAATGTCAACCTTTTTGAGGAATTTGCAACTAATTTGCAACAGTTCATTCTCATGGCTGCATGTTTTCAAATAGATATAAAGTTCTATCATACTACTAAATTGTAATTGAAATTGTTTAAATATGCAGCCTCTGAAGATTCTAACATATTATTGGTTTGTTTAAGTGACCATGGTTAGATTATTTTACATTTATAGCATTTACGCTTCTAGTATGCATAAAAATTTCTAGTTCCATGTATATTATAGTTGGTTGTGATGGCTCAAGGACTCATGTCAACATGAGTTATGATAAAAAGACCACAAATGATGCTCTTAAACAAAAAAGTAACTCAAATCTCATTGTATTCATTATAAGCTTTTAATCATCACTCTCAAGAAGTATATCCTCTACCTTTGCCTTTTATATATTTTCTTTCTGTAAAAACACAAAATCATATTGTATTCCCAGCTTGCGATCTCAGCCGAATACATTGTCTTTGCTTGGTGTTTCTAATACTAATAAGTTTTATCATATTCATGGTTCCAGTATTTTTAATGAACATTAAATGTTGAACAGTTGAACTTGCTACTAGAACCTGATGATAGTAGTCTTTCCAACACCAGGCGGCCCAATGAGCAACAGAGAACCCCCATCCTTAACCAAATCCCTCAACATGTTAGCACTTCCGGGCACTGCCCGCCCAACCCGACAAGTAAGCCCCACGATGCCTCCCTTCCGGTTGCGGATTGCACTGATCCTGTGCAGAGTCCGGCTGATCCCTGCCCGATTATCTGCTGCAAAATCACCCACCTACGAAAACAAACAACCCAGTAAGAAGTTCTTCCCCAATTTATATCATCTCCAAGAGAAAAATGTTTTCTTTCACTCTTATTCTCAATTTGATTTAAGAGCATCCACTTCGTATCAAAAGCGTATAACTCTTAGTTATATAATGCATCCCATTAAAAATATAAGATGTGTAATTCATGTTTTACGAAAAATTGCAGCTGAAATGCCATAACCTTAACGTCTATTTCAAGTTATTTAATAAGGACAAAAAGTTGCACTACAATGTATAACATCTTTATAAGAGATTGCTTTAACAACCCGACTTCAATTCTGACTTTATTCATACCACTGAAAAATACGTGATTCGCATCAAATATATCATAAAGTTTATCACTGAGGTGCAATATGCTACCGAAAATGACATAAGAGCAAGTCTGACACTATGCGAATAGGGGTAGGGGGAAAAAAGATCTCCCAAAATCAGGGCACAGAAGCAAATTATCCTCAAATTAGGGTTAGACACAAGCTGACCTGCGACGCAGCGTGATGGAGATCCTCAGACGAGATAGGGCAATCAGAGAGGACGATATCTCCGGAAGGGAATCGAGCAAGGGGGCGACGTCCGAGGTCCATGACGACCTCAACGAGATCCTCGAGCTCCGGCTGAGCCTCGAGCTTTCGCTTCATTTCTTGGGGGAGGAGGACGAGGAGGCGGCGGAGCTCGTCGGTGAAGCCATGGGAGGGGAGCTGGGGAGAGCACCGAAGGAGGGGGAGGAGGCGGCGGCGGTGGCTTTGGCGGGTTGAGAGAGGCGGTGGAGGGATTGGGGGAGGAGAGTGAAAGAGGCGGAGCATGAGAATTGAGAGGGGAGTGGAGTGAGCGAGCGAGTGGTGAGAGGGAGGGGAGAGATCAGAGAGAGAGAGAGTTGGGGGGTTTTTGTAATGAGGAGGAAAAGAGAATATTCTGTGAATACACCCCTATATGATACGAGTGGATAAGTTAGTTTAATCTTAAATTTAGGTGCTTGAGAGTGTACTTCATATTTTATTTGAGAGAGGATACCTTATTGGATCTACAACTATTTTTTTTTTTAAATGCTTTCTTTGATGCAAAAAATTTAAATAAATTGGAATAAATATTGCAGCGAGGATTGTTTGTGATTCTATTGCGGAGAATATTTTCCATGTAATTTGGGTATTTGGTTGGGGGGAAAAATGTACAAAAGCTGCATAGTTTTTCCTATTTTGAATTTGAAAAGATTTTTTTTTTCATGAGCTGTAATTGTTTAAAGGATACGGTTTATGCTCCCCCAAAATTGATTGCGGCATTTACCGCATGTTTTAACGATATTTGCAAAGCAAACAGCTTAAATATAAATCTATCTGTATTATTCACTTCTGTAGCTCTTTTCCCACTCAACCAAGCAGTTTTAACAAAGGAAAACTCCACCTACATATTGTTATTCACAGAGGATACTGATATCATGTAGTACTAACTGAAGTCACATATTCTTTCGACATTGTCAATAATCCAGTAAGTGTATGACATCTGGAGCAAATATTATTCACAGATGAAAGCACACATGTGCCGCATCAGCATACACCATACGCACACCAGTTCTCAAACTTTGCTCAAGTTGCGTGCGTCAACTCGACAACTCATTGCATTTTTATTCTCTTCGGTTTTAAACACCTCCATCTCTGAACTAAAAGCCTTCATAGCATCCTCTTGCAAGCAAACCAACACTTTGAAACCCTCTTTCTTCTTCCCTCCATCCTCTCTACCGTAAGGCAAGAAAAACGTCGGCTCTGCACTCCCAAGAATCCTCCAAGAAAGCGGAAGCACACTTACCGGACTTCCCCATCCGAAATCCACTTCCGCGTGTCCCAAATGCCTCCAGTCCGTAAACCCACTTACAAACTTTCCCGCGGTTATCCCCTTTGCATGGTGAAGCTCTTGAAAGTCGATGTACGACCTCACGTACTCATCGGCTACGCTGGTTTTGCTCTTCTTGATCATTTCAGCTGTTTCCCAAGTTGGTTGTTGCAGGAGTTGTTTGACAGTTAGCCTCACGTAAACGGGTACACAAATGTTGCCCCAGTACCCATTAGGGAGCGCAGGCTTTAGTATTTTGGATATGTTCATCGAGTAAGCGAACTTTACTATCTCTTCGTTCGCCATGCCTGAGGCTTTAACCCTGTGTGTGGGGGGAATGTGCATTAAAGAAAAGATGGAAATTTCATGAGAAGCTAGATTTTTATTCAACCAATTAAGTATTGTAGTTCTGTGATCAATTGCAGCCACGATGGTGATCTTTAGTGTTTCTTTTATGAACTGTGAAAAGGGTATTACGATGACCATAATACTCTGAAGTTGACTATTTATCTTTATAGAAGGGGGAAACTATTTCAATATGATGAAAATTTATGGAAGAAAAATTCCTCACTTTCTTGATTCCCCTTTTCTCTCTCTAACGATTTATACTTGTTTTTCTTTATCTGGAAGTTGTTTCGTGCGCATACATTCAAAGTCTCTTAAGAGGATTATTTGTTTTATATATGCTAATATATCGCATCTACTAATCTTACGATGGCAACATATATTATTATGTGCATTGCCAAACCTTGACCTTGAAATTGGTCTGATATTTTTCAATTTTACACGGTAAGAAACTTTGTTTTAAATAATTGGGGATTGACACCGTGTACTATCATCAAATTGAACATGCTGCTCGTGTAGTTCTATTATTGCAGATAGACATACTGAGTGAAAATTTGTTGTCCTTTTCTGGGGTCTATCTGCAACAATAGATTCTCTCTCTCTCTTTCTGGAGTCTATTTGCAATAAAAGAATATTTCCAGGCAGTCTATCACAACAATAGATCTCTTTAGGTGTTCTATCTGCAACGATATAACTACAGGAACACTAAATTAAATTTGATGATAGTACAGGGCTACACATGATCCATCCTCTGTTAACCCTCATTTTAAAGTTAAATCTATACCATTTTGATCATTGAATCAGTTTCATTATCTTTTTTACTATGTAACAGAAGAGGAATTGAACAAACCTGGCTCGCCATATGAACGCCCCTAGAGCTTCAAACGCCGTAAAGCGCGAACCGCACTCTTCCCCGAGGCAGTTCCTGAACCGGTTCAAGCATACCTCATTTACATGAAAACACTCCCTCAACACAACCCCCTCCTCATTACCAACATAAACCCCATTTCCCTCATCAAAACTCAATAACTCACCAAAATCCACCTCCACGCAGGCCGGGGATCTCGGTCCAAGCAGCGCGACTCGATCCCAAACGGGCTCAGGCACGAAACCGACCTGATCCTCCCCACGCGCGAACTGTGCGACGGCGCTCAAGAACTTGGTGGCCCCTGCTCCGTCGCATAGTGCATGATGCACACACATACCCAATGCGAGCCCTCCACAGGTGAAGCAGGTGAGCTGGAGAGCGAGTGGGTACGACAGCTCCCGACCCAAATCCAAATCTGGCGCCAACCGGTTCAAAAAGTCTGAACCGGGTTCAGTTTGAAATGAACCAAGCCGGAGTGGAGATGTGGCATAGGTTAAGGGGACAGTATCATCTGCAGAGCAACGGACTGCAAGGCGGCCGGAGTCATTGAGGAGAGTTCCAGCGAGAGGGTAGTAAAGAGAGAGCGCTTTGGAGAGAGCTCCGGTGAAGGTTTTAAACGCGTCAGAGTCGGAAAGTGGAGGTGAGTAGATTCGAAGAGTGCGAAAGGTGAGGCGGAGATTGCGGTCATTGTCAATGTGGGAGAGGGGGAGAAGGAGGGGTGATGGAGGTGAAGGGGAGGGGGAGATGAAGAGGGTGGTTGAGATGTTGAGATCTTGGTTCATTGTGTTTTTGGTTTTTGATCGTGGGTGCTGTATGTGTTTTGTATACTTTTGTTTGTGGGGGTGGGGGTGGGGGGGTGGGGGGGTGGGGGGGTGGTAAGGGTGGATGTGGAGCTTTAGAAGCCATGAAGTTTGCGAGATGTGAGTAGGTTGGAAGTTAAGGGTGATGTGGGGATGACATTGCCACAATTCCAAGTATACACAAACCGAGTGCGGTGGCTATTGACAAGAAACTAGTCTACATCGGTCCGCTTAGCTGGTGCACCAAGAACTGTCTATGGTTGAATCAGTAAAACAAATGAATTTGAGAATTAGTTACAATAATACATGTTTCTTCTTTGGTACACTAATTATCCAGTGAACTGAGACAAATAACAGTTCTCCAAACATTGATTTGTCATAATTTGTACGGGTTGTGAACCATTTATCAATTTCAACTTACTTGAAGCTAAAGTGTTGAGAACAGTGATACCCGCACAAGGAGCCAGGTTTTGCTAAAGACTGTCTCAATGGGGAAGCAAAAATGTAGCAAGAATTGCAGTGGATAGTTTAACACTGTGAATGTTTTGCCCAACACGCTCAAGGTTTTTTGGATACAAGCTACCTCACTGAATATTGAACAATAAACCTGTTACACACCTTCATGATACTAGATATGTGTACAACTTCCTGATAGTATTTGCTGATGTTACTGTAACAATGCTCGGCAAGTCCCAGCACAAAGAACTTGTACATGCACAAGCAAATAGTAACTTCCGAGATTCAGCTATTTTCCTCCAGAAGTTGTTCAGTGAAGACTTAGGAAGCTTAGCCACATAAAATTGTTTTCGTAGCATCTTATCAGCATTCACGGACGACATAGGAAAAAATATGTATATAACCAAAACAACTCATTTAACCAGAGAATACCATTAACGTCCATCAATGTAAGATTTAGAAAGAAACCCATCAGACTGATTAGGGTGTACAAAAGTTAATAGAAATAATTCTGGAGGGCCCTCTTTAGAAAATCATAGAGAGAAGGAGAATATGACATGTGTTCCCTTACATATTTTAAATCGGTGGAACTAATAAACGTTATTAGTCCTATATGATTGAATCAGAATAATATATCAGTGCAATTATCAACTTTAAAATGTGCTAGAACACATTCTACGTTCCTATATGATTTGCCATTGAGGACCCTCTACATGAATTTTCTTAATTACTTTATTAGGACAGTCTATGACCATCCAAAAACAAAGTCTAGCACATAAACAATTGCCAGAGACAACGGGTAGAACAAGTAAGCAACCATGCAAGTCCACAGTGGGAATGTCGTTCTGAAGCTTGTAAAGAGGCCCATCGCGATGCAAACAAGAAGAATGACGAGCGATTCAGAAGAGAATTCCCAAGTCAATCCCCTTGCATAAACAAGAGCCAAGAATACCGCCAGGCAAAGTGTATTATTCATAGTTACACCACCGTATATCTGCAGCGAAAACCAAAAGTCAGGAAAATGGTTCTGACATATACGCAAGGTGTTTTCCTGCAATAAATTCTAATGGCATTCTTAAACAAGGCTGAGTACTCTAGGATGAAGATCATGATAACGATTCGTGTTGCCTTATATGTGCATTCTGGAATTCCAGTTATGGCTAAAAAAAACATTGTTCATGAGGGCTGTTTTCTAGGAGCAATAGTGTAGGATGGTCTTGTGTATCTCGGTTGACAGTGAAAAATGGGTGTGCCGCAATTCCCCTATGAATAAGAATTACTAACACAATCTCTTGGATTATTTTCTTGAAGGTATCCGAAAAAGCTTGGTCACAGTTCGCGTCTCTTGTCAATTTACCACTTTCATGTGCTTATTGTATACCGAAGTGCTTCCCATACAAATCCATCTGCTAATGAACAATTTACAAATGTCAAATTAGATACGTGCTGAAAATTATGGTTCTTGTGTTTAAAGTTGCACCATCTTTGCTCCCGCAACAATGCTATCTTAAATTCAGCTACTCTTATATGACATATAACTATTAAAGGACATAACCATTAGAGATGAAGAATCAAGTATACCATAAATGTGGATATAAAATGGGTGTCAACAGTAGAAAGTATATATGGATTAAGATAACTTTTGCTTAAAATATCCATAACCTTGTGGAAATAGGAACACTATGCTTCTGAAAACAGTAGTTCTAATTAAGAGGTAGAGAAGAAAACCTCAGAAAATGTTAGTGAAGACGTCCTTTGCTTCTTTCGACTGGCGAAAATAATAGCGGAGACAGCCTCACTGGAGTTAGTAGCTAAAGGCATCGCAATGAAAGAGATGAAGAATGAAGGTATACTAGTAGCAATTGAAAAATTATCTACAGCATCTACAAGAGGATCTGCAAATGCAGCTGCCATCGCGGTTCCGAGTAACAACAGTAAGAGAGCTTTTATGCATATCCAAGTTGGATTTTGAACGCTCTCGACAACCTCATCACTCTTATCAATCAACATGTTATGTTCATCTTTTGTTCTCTGCATATATTGAAGTAATGACAAATGTTATTATGAACCTTAATAGGATATGACAAAACCACGAACAACTTACCGAATGAAAATCATGGATGAAATTTTTTGAGTGAACACCAGCAGTGCCAACAGTGTGTTTGGCTTCATTAATCCATCTCGTGATTCCATTGATGAACTCTGTTTCATCAACATCTACATTTCTCGATGTGTCAAAATCACGCATCACTTTCGCTACAGCATCATCTTTATCCAGGTCTATTTCATCAAACTGGATTCCTATGATAAACGCTCTTAGTTCAGCATTTGAAAGTACATTGTTTGAATCCAAATCAATTTTGTGAAACAACCTGCAATCAATAATTATAAGTTAGTGTAGGTTTGATATTTAGAAAGAAAAATTGTATGCAAGGGAAACATACTTTTTAATGGCTGGTATATTAGGTTCTCCATCGCTGGTTAGAAGACGACCAAGACCTTCCATTTCGGCATGTTGCAAAATACCGGAAATCACATGCTTATGCTTTGCGTATGCTATTCTTCTCTTCTGAATCCATGGCTGACAAACCTGTTAAAAAATAATAATAGGATGTTGTCATTCTGTATGGAATGTTTTCTGCTTGGCTACGGGACTAATGTGTGCCTTAGAGAATAATGTAATTCAACTATAGCAAATCTATCATCTTTCCCTATGCTGCAGGTATTTCGAATTGAAAAATCTAAGATACAGATGCATGTGACAAAGAAATACTAAAAACATCATCAGAGCTGCAGAAACCTTTCGAGACATGCTTGTTTTGCAGACCACAATACCATTCAGGAGGTCTATATGCCAAGATGGTTTTTTTATATTAAGAAAAGGCATTGTATTTATTTAGAACCATGTGGACCCACGTGCATCCAAAAACTAACAGCCAACAAATGAAGTAAGATCTTGGTGGGTCTATTTTCCAGAATGAAACTAGAGAGGTAGTAAGTCCAAATCGACAATACTACCAAGGGGTGTGTGTTCAATTATCCCTCCAACCTAACGGTAGATACTTAATCAACTGAAATCGTTTGCAGTCTTGATGACATTATATATCTGTGCAGTACAAATTCCCTAATTCTGCTTAACAAATAGGCAAAAATGATGCAGGTACCCTTAACTGCTTTTTAACATATGCCCTTCCATTAATAATATTATTTGCAAAAGAAGACTAAGCTTCCTATGCAAGCATCATACGCTTTAATTTTGAGACATGACTGTTTTACAAGTAAACAAACATTCTACCGAAAGAAAACTTTGCAAGTGACTGAGTGCAGCACAAGCTATGAGATTAACTAAAATTCGTTAGCTCAATCATATTGAAAAAGGTTTGATATGTTAATGATAAAAGCATACAGAAAAATGGAGACTGCACCTAATACATTACCCCTGTTAACAAATTCTATTTGGGCCAGGTACACTCAGTAAACAAAAGAATTTCAAGCAGTCACTCCAGTTGAGAAACTTACAGCTAAGCATGCAAGCATGCGCTGTGCAATTAAAATACATTTACAAGCACAACCAAGTCTTAAATTGCAAATTGATAGCAAGTGAAAATGTGTCGTTAAAATATATACAAAGTACTTTTGGGGCAAGTGAAATACCTGGTACAAACAGTAAGAAAGTACAAGTGCAACTGAAACAATGAGCGCGACCAAGACCATTACACGTTGTCCTGATGGAAACTTGAAAACTCTGGGAAGTTGCACAATGATGAAGGGAACAATGGATATAGCCATGATTCTAGCAGCATAAGTAGTCTGCAAATCTGTAGTGGTACCAGATCCTGCAAAGATATGGCAGAAAATGATACATTGTTGGAGACACCACCCACCAAGTAATAAACAGCAACTACACTTTCTCAAAATACAGCAGTAATGATAATGTAGCAGAACAACCATAATTATGTAAAGCTTGTATATATTATAAATTATTGACAGAAAAAAAAATAAGTTGATAAAACGATACTTCTTTATATAGCAGTACTAAGCACTTCTGTGTAAAGATCGAGTGTAGATTGAATACATACCAAAAAGACTAAACCCTTTTGTGTCTTGTGAATCTACTGAAGTCGAATTCTCAGAAAGATCACACTTTGAAACAACAACACAAGTACCCCATAGTAATGTCAAAAGCATGACAGTTGAACCAGCAAGCAAGCCAATTCCAATCAAGACCTGCTTTTGAGCTTCTTCTTTGGTTCCAGAAAGACCAGATACTGCAGATGGCAATAATTTGTACTAAAATTAGTCACGGCCATAATGTATGAATGACTATATTAACAACAAGTCTTCGTCAATATACTGTAAGATCAACATTTAGACATGTGCTGCAATTTCAGGAGTGATTTCTAACTTCTAGATGCAAATTTTGCCCGTACATTTTTTTATCCTAGATAACTACAGAGCAAAGATCAAAACCTTTTGGGTAAATGGTCAGAAACCTACTTTAGTTTTCACTTGTTTTTACCCGAACGATGCACGTGACTGAGTATTACAATATTGTTTTACTCATAAAAGTAATTGGATTTTTCCCCCTCAGAAGTCACCTTAAAATATGATCATTCTATAGAAACCATCTTTGATTGTTAAATTATATATAAACCATTTTTAAACAGTTTATTGTTGCAATCAACAACCTGGATTCACTTTAAGCCAAGTTTTTTCGATTTTGCTGTAATAATTAACTATCAAGTATATTAGAGAAATGATCCTCATCAGAGACTAGATGGGATCAATTTTCAAAAAAAATAACATAAAGTTGGGTCAACAAAAAATCATATAAATTGAAAACTAAATGTCGTTTCTATAAAATGAAACTATTCTAAAGGTGGTTTCTATGAAAAAACCAAAGTAATTTTACATGAATAATTAAAATTGTTTGAGAGTGGCTAAGGGAATGTCTGGTTTTTTTTTTAATTCACGTGAAAGATACTGTAGCTAGGAAACCAGTGGGAAAACTGGACCTAACAGCTACAACAACCTCTGCCCAAAACTTTTCTTTTTGGAGGGAATTGGTCAGAGGCTGCCAAGTGGGATTTTTTTATTGTCACTTCAGTACTCTATTTGCTGCAATAAAACAGTGTAAACGCATGAAAGTTACTGTAGCCTAAAGGCTACAGTACCAACTCTAAAGCGAAAACACCGAACAGGCCCTAAAAGGTTACATGTTGATTTTAGATGGCGAAAACACAAAGAAGACAGAATGCACAAAGAAAAGGAAAAGTAAAAAAAAAAAATTAATAATAAAGAAGATGAAAAGTCACGTGGCAAATTTATGTGCCAAATGATGATAGCTTTGCAACCAAAACATGCTACTTCATTAGTATAGAGTAAATAGATTTTGTCCAACAATAACTAAGTTTTTCTCTATTTTCCTCCTTTTTTAAACTCTCAAAATCTGTAAATTCAAAATGGCAAATGCTTCGTTGTGACTCATTTTACCTAAGATGAGCATGGCATCAGGAAGAGCGCCAAGAATAGGCAGGAACAGTCCTCCCACGATTCCAGGCCCCAAGATCTCAAGCAACAACTCGCTCCCCGCCGACAAATAAGTCGCCGCCTTGAACATCAAGAACCCATAAGCAATCACCAGGAACATGTTCCCTCCCGCCGTCGCCGTGCACGGCAAGAATCCGTACGTCTGCTCGCAGCTCCCCTCCTCCTCCGCAGCTGAGGGCAGAGATAAGAACCCCGGCGATTCTCCGCCGCCGGAGGAAACTCCATCGGAGAGGAGTGGATCTGAGGAGAAGATGGGGCGGACGGCGGCGATGGGAGGGCAGAGGAGGAGGAGAGAGAGGGAGAGGAAAAGGAAAAGCTTTGCCATTTTTGGCGCCGTTTGAGGGGGAGTGAAGAGATTGAAGAGCCGATATTTAAAGGGATTAATGAATGATTAAGGGTGAAATTTGACAGAAACACCCTAAACTTTTGGGAGATTTGGATAAAATTTCCTTTAACTTTAATAATTAGAAGGGAAAAAAAGCCTACACTTTGGAGCAAAATCTTCTAAATTTTTGGGTAGATTTCGCTCTACCGCTCTAGGATTTATTTAAAAAGAGAAAATGCTTTTGCAGGGGTTTGATCATGTTAGATTTGTCTGTACTTCGACTCTACAAGTAAATTTACATGCACGGATCAATTTAACTCCTTGAAGATATAAGTCTCACTTTAATCCTTATCACATAATCCATGATAAGTTACAAGGGGCTTCAAACCCTGATCGGCTAGTAAAAATTTCCCCATCTAAGCAATTGGGTGGCTTGCAGTAGGTGATTGAGTTTTTCTTGGCTTTATCAAGAGAGGAGTTATTTTTCGAAGAAGAGATTTAAGTTTTAGGTTTTTTCGTAATAGTTAGGGGGTTTTGTGAAATGCATCCAATAATGAAATATTTATATTAAAGTGCGACGGGGAGTTCGTTGGCTGGGGAGATGGCGGGATGAGTGGGTCGCGCTTTTTGTCGACTTAGATCTTTTTAATACTTTTTGAGAGAGAGAGAGAGAGAACAAGTTTAGGATATGTGGGCCCGTATACGATTGTACGCGGTCCATGAAAAGATGATAAGCTTGGTTGTTAGAAATACAATATTTTGATACTTCTCACAATCATGGTAAGATGTTATTTTAAAATATTAAGAGTTAATTATTTTTAAGTGAAAAGTAACTTAAAATTGAGTAGTTAAGATGGCTTAGGACTTTGTAATGTGCTAGTTGGGAAAAGTGAAAAGAATATAATCTATGAAGAAAAATGATTTAGAGAAAGATCTAAAAGAACTTGATTAGAATCAATTTAAAAAAATATGAAAAATAGTTACCTCAAGGGAGGAGATGATCTAAAATAGAACAAAATGGAGGAACATGATTTATTTTACCAGACCAAACAAAAAAATCTGGATGAAGGCTTCGTTGTTGCTACTGCTATTGTTAATGTTGTAACTGAAAATATTTAACTTAACTAACAATAGTTTTTATTTTTGAAAAGGTAGGGCTGAGGTTAAATTGAGGGATGACAATAACTTAGGGAGTAAATAAGAATTATCATGAAGATAATTTTACGGTCTTCTATGATTTGAAGGTTGTATATAATCATTTATTTTTATTTTATTTTTTTTTTTGATGGCATATAACCTTTTATATTTAGGAGGTATATATTAAAAAGAAACTTCCCCGGCCTAAAAAAAATAAAAAAAATAAAAAATGTCCTTAAATGCTCCATGTAAATGAATCTTTCCTCTTTTACTAATCATGAATGTTGAGTCCGTTAGTTTCCACGTATATTAAGAAGAAGAATAGGCAAACAAGTAGCACATCCAAAGATTTATTGTTTATACTATAGTAAATTACTATAGCAAAAATAGTAATTTTTTTAGAATAAATTTACTGTTTACTACAGTAATTTACGGTATTATGAACAACATCCTTTTAAATATATAGCAGTGATATAATTTTCTAATTTTAAGTATATAATAATCAAATCAAATATATTAAACCTTAGATGAAGGCATGTTCGAAATACAATGCTTAACAAAATAGGGGGTGTGCTTTGCACAAGATACACACTAGTGATAAGGAATGTTAATATTGTGTGCAGTAACTTCAATAGGTCACTTCACAATATAAATGTTCCTGCTCATGAGTAGTCAAATAATTATCGAGATGCAATCCATTTTTGTTAAAAAAAACGTGAGTACAATTTACTTTACCAACATCTAACATAATGTCCCATAAGATGAACAGCATTGAATAGATATGTCCTTATGTGACAATTAATTACTTCATTTCTTTCATGGCCACCTATCTTATTAACCATTGAAATGTGAGCATAAGACTGGCCACGTGCTACAGTTGTGACCACTTTTATGTGTCCTCCAAGAGAAGAAAAAATGACCGGAGACTATCATGTTTGGTGACCAATTGGGCTGCTAATTATGCAGCTTAATCTTCAATTATCAAAGTTGGACGAGTTCTTGAGAGCCAAATCATGCAAGACCTTGAATAACTCATTTATGAATTCAAAGTTGATAACTAAATTATTATTGAGAAGCTTCTTTTTCACTCGTTAAGTTGTGTTCTTGCTAAGTGACGACTTCTAAATTATACGATTAAGCGCCAATTGTCAACTTGCTCGTGTAAGCATCTCTCTCTCTCTCAGTCGTAGGAAAAATCGTTTCATGAAAAAGAAGCTTCTCAATAATAATTTAGTTATCAACCTTGAATTCATAAATGAGTTATTCAAGGTCTTGCATGATTTGGATCGAGAAAAAAAACAGAGTCCATGAAAAAGACGATCACTCCTTACAAATTCTCAAATATTTCATTGAGCTCACAAGAAAAGGCATGCAATAACAGGGGAAAACAATTAAAGTGAAAAAAAAGAGGAATTTCTCAAGTAAATCACAATATGATTCCTATGATATTGTCAGAGAAAAAAAGTAATTACATCGGCAAATTAAGCCACTCCATTCAGTAAACTAAGGTAATCTCTTCCACAATCCTCATGTTACTCTTCCTCAAAACTTCGTACTACATGCATAATCCCAGGCCTCGTCTCTTTAATTTAGAGGTGTTTCTATGAATCACGAGAACACTGCCATGGAGATTCGAAGTCCTGGGTCTCAACGAAGCCAGATCCATTCTTAACAAAGAAAACTGGTGCTGCAACGACGTAGTTATCAAAAGAGAGCAGGGTTCAGAGTCCGTTGCTGATAGAAATGAGGTGCGGCTTCAAGAAGCCATGATGGGTCGATGGAGATAACATTACGCATGTAATGCTTGTCGGTGGATACCAGTGAATTGTACACTACCCACTTTGGGTTAACCCTGTCAGAATTACAAGAGACAAGGAAGCGTTTAGCTCAGTAAAAGAATAGTTATCAAAAGGAAACGTTTGGAAGTGTCCCAAAAATAAACATACAAAAAAATTAATTGGCCTGTCAAACTTAAGACAATAGAGTATCAGGTGTCTATGTGCCTGCATGGCCACAAAAGTGATGCATATAAAAAAATCATAACTCATGCACTTACACAAGGAAAACCGTTTTCTTTGTTTGAAAAGATTTGTATCATCTTCTTCTGAACATTTGCCTCATTTCCATCACCGTGTTGTAATATCATACCGAACTCTATTGGCATATTATTGTCATACAATACAACAACACGACCTTTATCCCATATTTCTGGGGTCAACTAAATGAAATCCTAATCTTCCATCAAGTTCTGTTTGGGGTTCTCTCTTCAGTTAAGTCAGAGCACTACCTCAAGTCGACCACTACGTATCCTTCTTCACTGTTTCTAACCAAATTCTCCTCCAGTCCTGCTTCATTAATTATGATCCTATCATTTCCCTTAATCGGTGCATTTTGTCCTGATGTCATCTCCATTGCACATAATAGCAATCAAATATGATGTCCACGCATAACAGTCACAATTTAGCTCCACAGCTCAGTCCAATCTCTTCGGTTGTATTGCTGAAATCCTATGCTAAAGAATTATAGTTACTATTGGCAACAAATGGAAAAATATACATAAAAAGTGAAAGAGCAATTTAATAAGTGGCACCCACAGTTTGATTTTTCAATCAAGAACAAGTCCTGGAAATTCCAAGGGTTGATTCATTTTCATATCTATGAAAGCAATGCAAAGTCCCTTAAAGAGATACCCCTAATTGATTTCTTTCTAGAGGTGTACACATGAGCTTCATAAACACAAGTTTTCCTGTAACTACTGATGATGATAATAATAATAGATCCTTTTACACTAAGAAGAATAATATATTCTTCACTACTCTCACTCCCTGAACTAACAAGGACACCCCAGTCAACAACTTCTGACACATGCACAAGGTTAGTTCACATATAAAATTGACATAAGATAATTATATCTCATATCTCTCGATCAGTCTCGACAGGGTAAACATGTTCACTCATCCAGTAAAGTCAAACCTCCCAGCTTGTTCAAGAGAGGGAATTCAATCATGTCAATGCCAGTAATATTATTTAATTGACGAGATATAGAACTTTTAACCAACTAAAACACATAATCACCACGATTTCTAATTTTATACTAACTGATTAAAGATCGAATACCATGTCAAAAGAACCAGAATCCATGTAACAACCACTGGAAATTAGAATGACGAAGGCAGGGCATTAAAGATCTGACAATGAGACTGTTATATGCTAATCGTTAAGATATCCATAATATGGTTTTAATGCAAAGCGAAAGGATTGCAGGTAAAATTATTTGGCAAAAGCTTCCTACAGCTAACTCTCATGAGGCCACTGAGATTATAGGCCAAGAATCCATGAGAATGAAGGAGTGATATCTGTCATCAAAAAAAGGCTGTGGAAGCACTAATGGAGACTATAGTTTGGGTTTGCTAATTATCCAAGGAAACTTGACACAAAAACTGTTCAAATGTTGTGGTAGACAATTTGATCAGTCACCACAGAGAACAAAACATGTGAAACCTGTAATGGTTACTGGCGCATAATTGCTGAAGGATACGTTTTAAGTAAATCCATATCGTGAATAGATTGATCCCTTTGTTTCGTCTCATGTTTCTTCACGAATTCTGAAGCAATAAATATAGCAATCCAATAATTTGCTAGTTCGTCTCAAAACTTTCATTGTGCTGTTACAAACTATAAGATGTGAATAACAGAAATCACTTGAGCTTAACTGTCCAGGACTTAAGACCATTGAGAAAATAACTATAAAATGAAATGTACCACCCCCTACAACTAATACAGTATTTGCTAACAAGAGAAGCTTGAGAATAGTGGGTAATGAATATGAATCATGATGTAAGTAATCAAAAGTTCAAGCATGTGATTATATGGATTTGTACGTATAAATCTTTATGATTTTTGGTTGACCTTATTTGCGACCTGTTACCACATATTTCTTCACCTACTTCCTTTCTTAACAATGTATATGATTCATTTTATTCTGTTTTTAATAGTAATCCTTCCTTTCTTCCTTTCATCAGTCAAGATCCATATTGTTCAGTCATCATATATTATATTCCCCTTTTACAATTTCAGTATTAGAGCCCTACCTCGAGTTTCCAACAATCCTAGTATATATTTTTAGTTTAAGGTACTTACTGTAGAAATTCCAACTTGGTTATTATATTCATCAGCCACCCTATATATTCTTAGTTTAAGGTATTTACTGTAGAAATTCCAACTTGGTTATTAGAGCCCTACCTCGAGTTTCTGACAATCCGCGTAATATATATGTTTTACCAGCTATCTTCAAGATCTCCTCTTGTTCCCAATACTATTATTGATCCTAATACAATTATGACAAAAAAGACGAAACAGTATTGAGAACTAACTATCAAAAATATTCCATCACCACCAATATAAACTTTGTGATAGAGGACATGTGACAACCAAAGTATTGGTCCGATCTCAACCTAAGTTTGCTGTAATATGCCCTTTCATGATTACACTATATTGACCACCAACATATTGTGCATAGATTGTGACAGAGGTCATATGCCATGCTTGGAAGATAGGCGAAAATACAATGTAGGAGAATTGTTACAGACCTGAAGAGCACAGATGATGGATGAATATATACTTCTTGAGAACTCCTTATAGTCTTGTACATTCCATTCTGACTAAATTCCTAAAACAAGCAAACAAGAAAAGGAAGCCATCTTCAAAAACAATACATTAATATTGTAGATTATTAAAAGCACGAGTGACTGTATGAAACATAGAATAAAAAATGCTTAGAAGGGGCTACACTCTTCAGGTTTACAGTGCAGGCTATGCATAAGGAATATCCTGAGTTTCCAACAAAACACATAGTGACCTGATGTGAGAATCACAAAAGCATAGCTCCACAATTGTTTATCACTTAACATGTCAATTAACTCTATACTATTTAGGAAATGCTCAAAGAAAATCTTTGATAAAAAGGAGAATTTTACATGTCAGCTATTGCAATTTTCATGGCAATGAGATGGACCAAGAGTATAAAATCAAATGAGACATAAGGAAAGAAATAATTCCAAGTTACAGAGATTGTTGACACGTTCATCATGTACAAGGCCCCTTCAATTCCAAAAGCTCAAATTGTTACATAAGTAACATAACTTCCCCAAAGCTCGATAAGCAACTTATTTATTATGTAACAACCTATGAGAAACAAGTGGTTTCATTAATACGGCACTAATTCTAAGAGGACCAAATTATTATGCAACACAGAGTAGATTCTGTCAAATTACATTAACTTGAACCCATTTTATTCATTTTTGCAATGTAAATGAATTATCAAATATGACTGCAGAATGGGTTTCTAGTCCATCAAACAGTGCATTTCCTATTCATGCCAATAAGTATATACTCCCTTCCTCCAATTACTACTTCAATCTGGACCCAAATTCATCTCATTTTCCTATTGATCAAACCAGTGGTGAAAAAACCCCGTTGTATAACTCGTTGTATAACCCGTTATAACCCATTCTGTAACTTAACGGTGCCCTCTTGTTATGTAACACACCCATTTAACACCGAAACTGTTTACCCCCAAAAAATACGTTATATTGCGTTAAATGTGTGCTACGTTATATAACCAGTTAACATTGGTTTATTTAGGTTAAATTGCATCTTTGATTAGGACGCTTGGATGCATCTCCATTGTCCAAATCATTTAAACCCTTCGTCATTTAGTCCCGATCGCCCTAATCTCTTCCTGCGAATATGCAATCTCTTCACCTCCTCCAACCCAAACCCTAACTCCTTGCCTCTTCCGAAACTCCTCCAGTTATCGGTGGCTTCTGCGACTCTAATGAGATAATTTTTCATTTTCAGTTATGTATTGAGCATCTCAGTTTATATACTTTAAATAAATAGTGATTTCGAAATCATCTTTTAAATTTCAATATTTTTTATTGCCAATTTGCCCTAAATCATATCAAACTTGTTCCTCTATTACTTTACCCTTCAACATAATTTTTTAAGATCTGTCACAGAATTAGAGTACAGAAATTAATTAGTGCGTTAGTTGTGTTTGAGTTAATTACCTTCAATTATTACTTGATTTTGATTAGGTTTTAGTTTTCAGTGTTCAGCTAATACTAGATTTTGTGAAATTAAATTTGCACACAATCTCTGTATATGCAAAATTTCTTATTGTCATCATATAATCCTATTTAGTTTGGTCGATGTAGTCGAGAGTTGGAAGTGTTTGGTTTATTTTAGTTTATTGCCTTAAACTTGACGATGTTAACGTATTTGATCATTTGATAATTGTTAAAAGATTATGATAATACATTTTTATATTTGATAATTGTGATGTTATGTTTGAAAAGTTTGATGATTCTAAGTATTGAAGTTATTATGAATTGTTAGTACTTATAAAATATCTAAATAATTAATAAACAATGTTACCTATACTATGCGTTATGTTTTTTTACGTTTTTTCCTTAACTTAACAGAAGGTCGAGCGTTACATAACTCATTTTTATTATTTTCAACATTGGATCAAACTGCGTCCTTATCATCTGCATCATTTTTTACAATAAATAACCAAAAGGTTATTATACTACACAGTGTAAAGAAATATCAGACTGAAAGTAATAAAACATAAATATTTAAAGCTCACAAGCAGCAACAAAGATGTTAAATGCATGAAGAAAGAAATACAATAACAGGAGATTTAAATTTAAGACCCCGAGAGAAAATTTGAAGAGTACAGTCAATGCGAAGTGTAAACAAACAACGGATACCTACCTCCAAGTGGCATGCATGAGCAAAAAATCCAGTGATGATTGCCTTCCTTAATGCCTGCAAAACATAAAAGAAGTTTATATATAATTAAGTTAATATGTTACTTTAAGGCGGAAGATGGTTTTACTGACTCTTGCAAATCACAGTAATAGAGAACTTTTCCACTTTCCACGAGGTATGTTTCAAACACGTCCAGTCAAGGGAAGTTAAAAAAAGCCATAGTAGTAGCCAAAGCACTTATGGTAGTTAATTTGCAAATCAACTTAACATAATACACGCACGAATAAGCTTAGAAAAATCTAACTCAGGAATATCAAAACCTAACTCAGGAATGCCCCAAATGAGAAGGTAGTACCCGTGTCAACTAATAACTAGCTTTTTTTTATCATAATCATGTGATTAGGGTAAATTCAAATTTCACCTAATAAGAAAGTAAAAGAATATCAAAACCTAGTAAAACCTAACTCAGGAATGCCCCAAATGAGAGTCAAGTTTATGGCAACAATAAGCAATTATGATAGAAGAAGGCAAACCTCTGTATCCCGTTCACATGATTTCAAAACTATGCCAAGCCGCTTTAACAGTGTGCTTAGTTGTTCTCTTATATCAATGACTTTCTTCTGCAAAACACATCATACAACTTATCATGTACCAAGATTGATCTAATCCAACCTCCATCAGCAGAAGAACAGAACGATGCTATTGCTGTTTTTATTTAAAAATTCTCACCATAGCATGGTAATTTATATAGTTCTTATAGCACCACTGTGACGATTTCCCAGAGTTCAGAAATCCTTTATAGATATTTAAGAACGACACATGATCTCCCTGCAAAATGCAACACAGAGATGTCACAAACACATAAAAGTTTAACAAGAGAAATTACTCCGACCATGTAACTAAACATTTAAATATAGGTTGACCACTGGTTTAAGCAACATGGTCACCAGCCACCTGCACCACTGCATGCAATGGCCACAGATGCATGGCTCTCCACATGCAAATGAATCATAACTAAGAACATGCAGAATCCTCAGGTTCTTATACAGAAAGGATGAAAAAACATGATTGTAGTGTGAAGTGATAACATATGAAAGAGCAAGTATTGTTCTTAGAATCAGTCAACAGGGAATCAAGAATATATTATGCACCAAATTTATAACCTTAGAAAACAAGAATAGTCTTAAGACTTTTTTTGTCCTTTAGAGTGTATAAAGCACCTGCAGTAGGAATGTACCGAAACAATGAGGTTTTGCCTTTCCTCTATATTGGCCACGACATGGTTACCGCAAGGGCAACATTACTATTCATTAAAAGAAAACTCCAGCTAATGTACAATTTGATGGTTCTAGCTGTAATTAAAAGCAATACTGAGAATTTACTGATCAATCCAAGTAAAGCAAGAGATAGCAACTGCACAGTATAAATGATAGAAGGGGCACAGAAATTAACTTGTTCCTAAATCCGCACTATTCAAAACAATTGGCAAGTTACTATTTAGTAAATGAAAAATTGTATCTCAAGCTGTTTACCAGAAATTATTACAGTTCAATATCGTATAAAATATAGAACCCATGAGGAAACAAACACCGTGACTAATAATTTATATTAGATGCAAAAGTATAGTTTTTAACCTCTGCAGCAGCGAACCGAAGCTTTACTTCATCAAATTCTTTTTTGGTTCCCCGAAGAGGAACCCAGATAGACTGCAAAAGTTGTATGCCAGTCAATGTTGTAATACCTCGACAAATTTCCTAATAATATTGTAGTGAGACCTGGAATTTAGTGTGCAGAAGTATCACCTGAACAGATAGCACTGCTGCAATAGTAATTATTTCCTCAGAGCATCCAAGAGTATTTGCTGATAATATCATCTTTGCAATCATAGGGTCCTGACCAACCAGTTGTGAAAAAATAAGATGGCATATCAACCATGAAATAACATGTGTTCAAAGTCTTATATCAAAATGGCTCCAGTCTAAAGGAAAAGCACGTAGAACTTCACACAATCATAGGACAGCAAAGCATTACAACGGCATGTCTTACACAATGCAGATACCACATCAGGGGAGCCAACATCAGCTAAATCCAATAAGGTGCCTAAAGTTCATGTGGCAGATTAGTGACCACTCTTTAATAACAAATTTGCAAGTACTTCCCTTCTACAGAGCTATGTATCAACCCACTGAACAGACAAAACAGATTGACAAAATTCATAACTTCATGCAATCCAACTACCCACTTAAAAGCATCTGATTATCTAGGTATTAAATATCTTATAAACAAGCCCCTCAAAGGGCATTATTAGTTTAATTCACAATATGAACTCGATAAACCCAGGTGGATTCACAAAACCATCTCAAAGCCAAAAGAAAATACTGCGGCTTATAGTAAATGCTAAACCAGAAAACAGGTTATGTAAAACTAGGCTTCACGAAATTGACAGCAAAAGGTGGACAATTAGGGTTGTTGCTAACTCCTTCCAACTGACATATGGATCAATCAGGAAAATAAGAGGCAGTTCAAAAACTTGAAAATATGAGAGCACAAAGGATATGAACTGTACGAACATATTAACAGAATTTGTGTAGAAAGTTATATGTGTACATCAACATCAAATCCAATTCATGCAAGAGGAGAATGGCTTTCTCTAATACACAGGTAAGTTGGGTAGTGCTTAAACAGTGCATAAGAAGCACTCGCTATGAGCCTGCGTGTGTGTGTGTGTGTGTGTGTGTGTGAATATCCTATCTACATTCATTTAAAACAGATTGCTTTTTGTAAAATATATCAGGATATGTTCAACTCCTTAAACATTCCTAAACAAATAACAAAAGAACTGATTATAGTAGATAGAAATTTTCATAGAAAAATACTATTCAAATAGAAGAATACCAAAGGAATCTCAGCAACTTGAAAACCAGTAGGTGAAGTGAGCTTGGCATCTTCGTCAAGAATCTCCAGGGAGTAGAGAACCTCGAGTGCTCTCACCATTGCCTCTGGTGAAGGAGAAGCTGGCCAATCAAAGCCCAAAATGTTATCTATGCCTAGAGCCTTTAACTGCACATTAAAAAACAGTAACATCAACAGCAATTTAACAAGAAAGCCCATATCCCAAATTTTTGGGGTCAGCAAAGACAGTAGCATTAAGAATGACATATAGTTGTTGAGAGTAGTAGTAGAATAGAAACCTAAGAAACTCAAAAAGGTTATCTTCTGGCCATCAACAGTACATTCAAAACCATCACATTTTGTAATGCAGAATGATCAATTACAAAACAGAGTAAATGTATTACTATGTGAATACGATAAACATCCAGACATTATAAACCAAAAGTTCATAATCAGAACAGAGAAAAAAAGAAATAGAAATCTGGAAATAGCATGAACAATTAACCATCCAAAGAGAAGTTAATGTATCTTGCAGCATAAGTGATTAACAATATGGGGTTGTTACATATATATACCCTTCAAATCTTTCTAATTAGCAAATTTACCCCTCACATCTTGGTATTCACAAAATTACCCCCCAAATCTCTCACACTTTCTACGCATCCGACTCAACGGTTTTAGTTTTTAAACGAAAAGTATTGCAAATCTATTGGAAATCAGAAATTATTGTATATTTTGGCTCTGAAGCACGGATTCCCCCCGGAGGCCACGAATCCGTGTTCGACTCGAATCGGACACGGATTCGTCACGACACATGCACGACACGTGTTGGACACGGTCTATCCGTGTCCGATACGGGTCAACGGTCAAATTAGGCTCGGACACGGTCAAAGGAGCTCGGACACGACTCGGATTCGCCGAAAGTCGATTCATTCGGGTTGCGGGTTGCTGGTTTGGTTTTTAAAATCCAACCCGAACCGTTCGATTAAAAAACTCATCCCTATTTCTCAAATCTCTCGTTCGATTCGATCCTCAGCCGACTCAAACGAAAGAAAAAAAGAAAAAACCCTAACCCTAACCCTAATCCTCTCTCTCGATCTCTCAACTCACTCCCGTTCGATTCAATCACCTCCGTTGTTCTGACCCGATCTCGCCGACCGACTCCTCCTTCCTCCAACTCCTCAAGTCCACCCTCCATTCCTCCTCCCTGTCCAGCACCACCGCCACCAATGTCATCATCATCTCCTCCGGTTTTTGAGTTCGAGCAGTAGCCCATCGTCATATTATTATCATAAATCTGATGGAGAAAGTTACTCATTTATACTAAATCGAGATTTTCGTATTACGTTCCATCTATATATAATAATAATTTTTTAAAAAATCCTTACCGTATCCCCGTATCCTATTTTTTGGATTTTGTCGTCTCCCGTATCTGTGTCTGTGTCATATCTGTGTCCGTATCCGTGCATCATAGTATTTTGGCATTGCCCTATTCAGAAAGTAATACTGTTAAGCTGGAGGGGTAGAAAATCTGATGTCAGAAAATTGGAGGGTAATTTTGCAATTAACATGATCTATAAGGGGGGTGGGTTTTTTTTTTGGTTAGTGGGGCGGTGCTAAAATTGAAAAGATGGAGATTTGAGGGGTATATATGCAAGAATCCCAAACAATATTCAATAGCAGAATGTAACAATTTCCCCCCAAATATAATACAGAAGGTGTCATAGACAACAAATTAGAATATAACTGAATTGTTGCATGAACAAAGAAGACTTCAACAAGGTAAGAACATTATACAAAGAGCAATAAGGACAGTTAAATGGAATTAGCCAAAAATTTTGAGTTTAAAGCATGTTTTTGTCTAACATAACTCGTACATTCTTGACATTCTTGTACGACACATAACAACAACAACAATGTTTCAAAGATAATTAGCAAATAGACAATGCACAATGTGTCAGCATCTGTCCTCACCATATCCAGTGCACCAAGTCTGATATTAAAAGATTATACGATCAATTTAAAACACAATTATAAAATAGATTCATGTTTAACCAGGAATTATTAGCAACTAATGCTTTTCATGTACAGTCTCCCCGGGCCTAGTGTCCACTATACCATTTGTACCTTGTGAAGATAAATCCAGGAGCCAACGAAAGACAGCAGACACTCCAAGAAATGCCAATCCTTATCTAATTCCTCCGGTTTTGTTCCAAGAAGAAGACTCCTTACCTATTTGACATGATGAATAGAGATTTACATATCATCTAGAGAGAAACTTCACCATCCCCAGGCACAGACATATCTTTCTTTGTACACAATGATAAATTGTTGCACTTGGTGCACTTGGAAGTCTTGGATATTGCAGTTATTTGAAATTTTAGGTATGAGGTCACTATTTAAGTTTGCAAATTGTGCTAAAAGAGCAAAATAAGTAAAATATTATTTCATGATATTATTGTCAACAAGGAAATGCTACATACGTATCTTTAGGTAAATAAAGGCGGATATGATTGCGCGTATCTTAAAAAATATTTGACATGAATGGACAAACTTATTTTACCTAGAGAGAAGCCTATGGCCATGAAGCCTTTTAAGTCCATTCAGAAGATATTAGAAAATCAATATTGGATTTTTGTAGTTTTGCCTTGAGTGTCTTGTGACCCATAGGTGCATAAATACTTACATTCAGTGATTCCCGAGCCTTCAAGTTTCAACAAATATATCCAAGATCACATATTCCACCATAAAACTCTCACACCTAGATTTTGTAGCTTAACTCATACCCTATAACAAGTAGGGCTACCAAATTCTATATCTCATCTTCTCAATGCAAATTGTGTTGAATCTGTTGATAAGCTGTGAAGAACATTGATGCTCCTCTCTTAATTTATCAATGCATCTGATTAATCATTTCCAGTTACGAACTCAAAACTGTGAACCTTCCAGACAGGAAAAATCTCAAATAAAAAAAATTAAAGCTGCAAGATATTGCATCTAAAGAATATTGACTCGTAATTTAGAGATATAGGAAATAAATGCAACTACCAAGAAACATATGATGAAATGAAATGTTAAATTTGTTTTTAATTGAACACTGGAAAACAGCAATGGTACACTGAAAAATGTACAAGGATGATTAGAAATAAAGGAGAATGGTTCATAGAGGCAGTCAACCAAAATTTAGTTCATATGCATAACGAGGAATACCAAAAACTGTAGTTTTATTAACAAGAATCAAAAGATTACACAAATAAAGCATACATACTTGGATTACACAAGAGACAAGGTTTGACCTTTGCATTTCTGGAACTCCCTCTGCAGGCATTTCCTTCAGGAAATAATCTTCTGTATATAGCCTGGTATAGGGGATTAAATAAAATATTGAATACTCTTGAGACAAAAGTCAACCATATATTTCAATATATTCTAATTACTGAAGTAAAAGTGTTCTTGATCTGATAAAGGAAAGGGATGACTTTAAAAAAGCAATGCAGATAGTAATTCACTAAATTCAATTTCAAAACACTTGATATGTTTAAAACCACGAGCGAAAGTTAATGATTTTGAAAATTAATGGATCCAAATATAAAAAATAGGCCATATATTGTAAAGTATTTCAATAACCTAGTAAGTTATTAGTTGTCAATAGATAGTTTTAAGTAATCAACACAATAACATCAGTTGTACACAGATTAATACTTTCTAATACAATATTCATACATTTTCTTCTCAGTAACTTATCTGCATTCGCATGCTAATTAATATACACATTTAAAAAGCCATCTGATGTCATTAATGTTGCATCATCAATATTTAACAACTCATTTCCATATCTGTTTGCAAACTAATTAGTGTTCCATCAAAACATAATCTAAAATTTGCCAACTATTCAAGAATGCCAACATATTACTAACTTTTTTTTGCATTTTTTTGATATTTTTAATGATTCGTTAAAAACATTAAGCACCAATTTCGATTATTTGATAAATCTAATAGGAAACCACTGTGACAGATGAGGCTCCTGATACTGAATTCAGAATATAAGACCCAATACCAGATATTGAGATTTCAAGCTTTGATTATAAGCCATGCATGTTCAACTAGTCTATGGAGAAAAATTCCTACATAATTCTTTGCTTCTTATGACTAAGAAAGTTGGAATTTACGTGTCCCCTCTAGATCCAACAAGGGCATGGCTTAACAGCATTACAATCTACCTCTGCAGAGGTTTACCAGCTTGGGGCTCTATATGTGCCTTTGCCCATTGATATTCTAATACAAATTTATGAAAACCTACCCAAACGAGAATGAATCAAATTCTATACGAAGTCAGTAGCACATTATGATCAAAATTACCTCGTATTACTTTATTTTCATATTTGATTCTTATTTTAAATAGTTCTTTATACCCTCCCTAAGTAATTCCTGGATCAACACTTGAAACTTGTAACTAACACAAAAACATATGGGCATATATGTTATGTATGTTCAGAAATAAGTGAAACTACCCACATGCGCGCGCGCGCGCGCGCACACACACACACACACACACACACACACACACACACACACACACACACACATATATATATATATATATATATATATATATATATATATATATATATATATATGTATGTATGTATGTATGTATGTATGTATGTATGTATATATATATAAATAGTTCTTCGCAATTCTCATGTGCAAGAGACTTGTAGCTGCTGTAGATTATGTGACGAAGAATTATATATAAGAAAGTTAGCTTATTGGCAAGCATAGAGAGGATATGCCAAATATTTGGTAAGGCATGTACCTAAAACACTTCCCTGGTCTTATTCTTCCAGCTCTCCCTGCCCTTTGTTTCGCAGACGCCTTTGATATTGGTGCAACCACCAAATTCTCGATATCAGAAACCTAACAAGTATGCTGAAGAAGTCAGATTACTTTCATAACACTCGGAAAAAGCAGAGGGAAAATTAGCTCAAGACATAAAGATTTCAAAAAATTTACTTCACAAAAAATGAGAAGATGCTAACTAAAATAAGATCTTTAAAGTTCCAGTGTCAAGAAGTCACCAAGGTGTGGGGAATTTTCTATATGCAACGATATCAATGTGGCATCAACATTATATAAAATTTTAAGGGAAAATTGAACGGTGGGATCTCATTATGAACTCTGAATATGATAAACATTTCAATCATAAGTAGGCAAGTAGATGAAAACCTTATTACCATCTAAAAATTTTCCTTGAAGCAAATTTTTGTTGTATCACTGTATGGCCCTGTGGACAGAGGAGCCACATCTTACCCAAGCCAGCACAGACATCCTAGAAAAAGTCTCATTGAACTAGAGGAAGGCTATCTCACCTATAAAAGGTCGACTGGTTCAAGTTTACAAAGGAAGAACTGATATTTGTCCTCTAAATTTACTGAAGAGCTAAAGGTAATTGCTAAGCGGAATTCTCTTTTACGAATGAGGAAATGAGAAAGATAGTGAACTGGGGAGCTGGAAGGAGCCAAGAGGGTAATTATAAAGTTTTAGTTAGGATAATACATACAGGTAATTAAAGAATCGAGTCATCGTGGAAGAACAAAACAGATTTATCAACTGAGTAAAGGGTTTAAATGACAAAAGCTTCCTGCTCATAGAAGCAACTGCGTAAAAGGGATTGACCAACAAGAAGATATTAACTTCATGACGTTGGAAGGGAGCTTTCATGCTAGCAAAGAAGAGGGAGTAAAGGATAACCCGTCATCATCACCTCAGGCTCAAGTAATAAAGTAGACAAACATGTTCGGTTCATAGTACAGCTGTACAAGACGAGCCAATGCTTTTCCTATCCAACTGCCACTAATCTAAACTGAGAAGCAAATGTGGAGGCTCACGGAGACAAAACAAATAAGCTGGCAGACTAAGATTTACAAGATGCAAAGAAATATATAAAGATATGGATATTGTGTTAAATCTTTCTAAATCGTAGATTCATAGGAGCCATTATGGATTAGATCACACTAGGAGAATGAATGGTAGTTGGTAGTAGATTTTAGTTGGTTTTAGTTGGCAGTACTTTAAAATAGCAACACATACTGGTAGCTACCAAGGAATCATCTCTTATATAATCTAACTTTGAGCCAGTCATCACTGTTAGCACGAAGCTGAAAATGATTTATATGTATCCATCCAGCACAAGGCTAACATAAATAGAGTAAGAAATATTTACAGATGCATAAAATTAAAGAAAATACTTACCGGATTATAAAACCGCTGCTTGGAGAAACCACTATCTACAACGTAAACCACTCCCTGCAAAATTTTGAAAACATTTTAAATTTAATTGTCTCCGTTGACTGTAGAGTGCCTTATAGATAATGAAAAAGGCATAAACAATACCTCCAAAGTCAATGATGTTTCAGCAATATTGGTTGATATGATAACTTTCCTTTTCCCCTTGGGGGTTGGAGCAAACACTAAGTCCTTAAAGGAAAACAAGGAATATCGAAAAATAAATACTTCCACCAAAATCATACTACTCAGTTGGATAGTTTCATAATCTTCAGAATACTAAACCTGGTCTGCACGTGAAAGTCCTGAGTACAATGGTAAAATCAGCAACCCTGGAAATAAGAAAGTAACAATGGGTGGAATCTATGTCAGCTCAGTCTCAAAACATTCTCAATTGAAAAACAGATAAAAGTTACATCTGTATGTCAATATTTAGTCTTACAAGCATTTGACAGGCATGGTCAAAATAAACATTGAGACATTGAATTAGAATGTAAGCAACAAGTTTGTCAAACAAGCCTAGCTAAAAAGAGATGCTACATATATCCAAACATTATCAAAATTTTGGACTAAGCAACTTGTTAGCACTGTCTTGCTGAAAGAATTGTATCGGCACGAAAAGAAACACCAGGAGCCAAAACAACTACTTAATGAACTCATGCAGTCCATTATAATGGAATTTTTATATAACCAACAATAAACAATTTGAGATTATGTGTTCACTGTGGCATAAATAATTGTAGTTTAAGAAACTCGAATGGGTTCAATTGATTAAAACCAAAGCTGCAGAAATAGCCATGTTCTGCATGATGGGTGTTCTAAATACTGGGACCTATATCTGCAAATATGCACAAATGTGAATCAAGAAAATGATTCTTTCTCAACAGTCCTTGTAAATGAAATTGGCTTAGCGCAAATGAGTAGTATTTCATACCTAACGATGTTCTCTCCACATTAGGAGTTCACGTGTAAATTTTGAGGCGGGCAAACTAAGCAGCAAATAAGAAGGTTTGACTGTCAAGCTAAAAAAGAGTTCATTACCAATTATAGTTCAATGAACATGAAGCTGGGACAATTAATGACTCAAAAAGAAACATAAACAAAGGATAAAACATCAGAAAATAAAACATGTGCACATCATACAACTATGAGGGTAAAAATCATGATGACTTTTCACCTGCACTTGCCAATATGAATAAGAAAAAAAAAGAAAAAAAAGAAGCAAATATGCATGGATTGACAAAGATGTGAAAGGACAAAAGATAAACAAGGACTTAAAAGAGTAAAACACAGATTAAGTTACTCCCTTAACCGAATTTGTATTCTGCAGTCTATAAAGTCAATGAAATTAAGTTTCTTCTGGAGAATGCTAGGCTGACAGTTCTTGAAAATCACTCCATTTCACTAACAAAAAAAAATGAAATTGCTATAACACTACCAGAAGAGTGTCTCCTATTGTCTCGAGCATCATCTGTAAGTAATTGTACAGCAGCATCAATATCATCTTGACCTGTCAGGAATACAAGAATGTCGCCTTGTGATTCCTTCAAAAAAAAATGTATGAACCTTAAGATAATGATGTAGAAGTGAAAAATACCTTTAAGTGAAACATTTCAGATTCAAGTAGCAAAGAAATTTTATTGAAACTAATCAAGAAGGTTTTGGCAGTAATTATGAATTTATAATGACAAATATTACATGACAGAAACGTTATTTCCTTAATGCCAAATAAGCAGCAATCTACCTCATCATGAATCGACTTCACAGTACTAACAACTGCTTGGACATAATCCGAGGTAGGCTCCTCAAGGTAATGAATTTCTACTGGATAGCTTTTACCCTGTTACATTGAAAGCATTTGCACCATATGAGCTGAGTTTATAACATTATCATCTCAGAAATTACTAGAAAGCTCCTTGTCGCTAAATTCATACTTAAGATTGACTTCAAGCTAAGTTCAGAACTTACTTCTACAGAAAGAATAGCTGGCATTTTCTTGGGAACAGAGTCTTCAGAGGCCTCCACCTGATTCTTCTTTCTGAGGGAGACCAAAAAACAAAAAACAAAATATGGGGGAAAAACTCATAAACTCATAAAAGATTTCATTGGATTTGAATGTAATTCCATTTGGATCTTGGCTTAATGAATTATTGCATGACATAGAGATGAACAAGCTTCCATGTACATCTCATAAATTATATCTTATTTCTTGCCTGATCTAGGAATTTGTAGGCTACATACGGATCAACTATTTTATAATAGTTCATTCCTTCTTGAACATCAAAAGTTAACCAACTTTAGGGAATCATGCCAAACAGCAAGTTACCTTGAGTTGAGATGATCAACAACACAAAGCTAACTACTAACTAGGATATTAGGCTACTGGTTAGGTTTGATGAAAAGTAAGGAAACAAGATTTCTGGTTCTATAGTGGTTTAGTCTAGACAAGTTAATGTGAAATTGACATCCATGATTGAGAGGGCCTTCAACCAAATAAAAGGCTGCACAGGGTAAGATAATCTAGAATAATCTAGTGATAAATAAGGTATACAACTCCAAAAGAGACATGTAGCACTTCTTCTATTACAGCACCTGATATGGAAAAATTTTGCCATGGATTTTGCCTCAATTGTTGCAGAAGATATGATTAGACGCAATTCAGGTCTACGACGTTGGATCTGTTACATCTGAGGATAAAAATTAGCTTGAACTGGACATATGCTGTTATAAGAACTAGTTGAAAGGTTTAAATTTGGAACCTTTTTCAGGAGGCCCAGTAGCATGTCAGTTGAGAGGGATCTTTCGTGAGCCTCATCCACCATTATGACACTAATCAAAGAACAAGGATGGAAAATTACTAGGCAAGATTAAGATATAGAAATAAAGCCTCCATTTGCCAAAAAAAATTGGGATGGTGATGCATTCATAACCAATGATATTTAATCTAAAGAGAGATGAAAACATTAATAAAGCTCAAAATGGAGTTTTCGCAACTTGCATGCTAAATGATAAGCTCGCCACTGAGAACAAGGAACAGATATGCTCGAACTGAGCAAATACAACTTGAAATTTTGGGCATGGAATCAATGTAACATAAAACTATTTTCACAGGAAAAATCAGACCAGTCATGTGGTTAACACCTAAAATCTAAAGCATAATCATAAAGCAGTTGGTCCTCCAGCCAGTCAGATAAAATTGGATGTAATGATGGGATTAGAAAATTAGATCAAGTTTCTAAGAGAAGCTTGCATATCTCATACTCAGAGTTAGGGACAACAAATTTCGATAATTGTGAGGGAATTGTGGGACAATCATGGTGGATACAAGGCTGTGTCACATTTCTTTCTTCCGCTTTCTTAAACTCAGTACCAGATTCAAATACTTAGGCCTTTGTTTGGTGATAAGAGTTAGCTGGTGTAAGCAACTAACCCTCACCAGTTTCCATAAACTCAAACTACAACAAGAGTTAGCATGTCCTGATAGCACAAAGACAAAAGGAAACCATAGTGTTTTTCTTTTATGTACTTTTTCTTTGAACCCAAACAAGCATTGTCACACCAGCTCATAGCTGGAATTATTAACTCATAGATATGACATGCTAAATAGCCTAAATTTGAGGTGACAATTTCATTCCACGTCCAAAAAGGTCACAACCCCTACTCCCTAATTCTAGAAATCCAACTGGACCTTTAGATCCGTCACATGCTCCCAAGATTCTAATGAAGCTAGCCTTAGAAGGAGTTATATACAAAAAGTTGATTATATGATGTCAAAACTTAAACGTCTACAATGCATTCTTCTAACGAACTCCCTGAACACGTATAAGAATAAATTAAAAGTATATTATAAGCACAGCTCTAGATAATAAACACGTCATAATACAAAATTTTAACCACTAAAGCATTTGCATCAAGTATATGAAAGTTAAGAGTGCTCAGAGGATGATTTGCTCAAGAAATGATGTAATAACAAGTGACCCATTAATATTAAGTGCAGCTAACAGCAGTGGTCAACAAGCGATGGAGCATGATAAGGATGTCTCACTAGAAAGGTGCGAAATCCTAATGATCGTATTCATTATTATATTGGCACTTTTTGGTATGATTTATATAAGGAAAAAAATTGAGTGGTTTAAAGTTGCCTTGATATTTCAAAAAGACTAATACGACCTGCTATGTTGTGTGAATCAAAAATTTCACCAATGAAGAAGGTCTAGACATTAGAAGTTAGCAACTTCCATTTTGCAAAGGTGAAACTTCAGAAATCAGTAAATACGTGACAAGTATGCATAGTTTTAAAATGATTATGAAGTAGGGTGCAAACAAGCACAGAATGAAAATGTCAAGGTGAATTCTCTATAAATCTATGGGTGTATGCAACACATTGAAGTGATGGCACCAGGCCATAGTGTCAAAAGTCTAATTAAGCCCCTACCTTTTTCCTCTCTATTCTAAGAAGCCCCTATGTTTTTACTTTTCATAAACAAGCCCCCTGTTTTAATTCCATTATCCCATTAGCCCCCCAAACTAAAACTAAACAGTTTTCTTTTAAAACAGCTGAGGATAAATATGTCATAGAGGATTAGATCGAAATTTGGACTTATCTTCAACTTTGGATTTTTGCTATTAAAGAGGAATCCTAATAAACAGCATCAATGAAATTGAAATATGGGATTTTTCTCCAACTTTAGGGTTTTGCTATCATAAAGAGGGAATCGATCGCTTAACAACTAGTGTGCATTGTCAGAAGAAGGCGACAATGCTGAAGGCATTGATGGGATCAAACTTGGCAACCAAATAAAAGAGAAAAGATCTATGTTACCTCGAACTCGGATTTTAATATTGTATGAAGATGAAATCCTCCAACTCTATTTCCTACTTGATTTCTGTATCATGGATGCTAAAGAAAGAAAGTGATGGTCCCTTTGGGATGTTTGGTTTCAGGCTACAACGAGCAAAATTGACCTACGTGATGTCGCGACATTTGCGTGAAAACAACGAAAAATTTTGTTTAAGCATTTGGTTTGAAAAATACAACGTACATCTAATCACTTAGAAATAAAACTGTAGTCTAAATAACAAAATATAGCAATTAAGACCATGTATAAAGCAATTGAAATACAAACTGAGTTAAAATACTTTGGGTTTTTAAGAGAGTATTATGGATCTAAGAGTGTTTTATGGAAGTGGGCAGGTTTTTAAATAAAGAAGGTAAAGCTTTGGGTTTATAGGCAAAAAAGCCCTTTTCAGAGTTATGTCAGTTTATAAATAAATGGGGGTAAAACTTCCAATTTATAGGTAAAAAATCATTAACAATTGGGATGACGCAAAATTACTGTGAAAAAAAAGGAACTATAAAATAGTTTAATAGCTACTTTAAAAAATACAATGTAAACCTAAATTCTCAATAAGCAGGTTTAAAAAATATGAAGTAAAACTTTAGTTGAAGCATTTGGGTCTAAGAATAATTTTGGATGTAGGTGAATTTAAAAATAAAGGGGGTGGAGGGTTGAGAGCTTAGGTTTATAAGAGACGAAAGGTGAATTTAAAACTAAATGAATGTCAATTTTGGGTTTACAAGCAAAAGACAGTTATATTATGCCTCATTTTATTATTATATTATATTATGACAGTTCATGAAGTCATTTGGTCCTAAAGAGTAGTTCTGAAAGGTGATGGGCATAAAAATGAGTGGTATATAAGTTGGATACATATGCAAAATGCCCTCTATTATGGTATGCCTAGCTCCCTATGTTACTATACCTCATATCTTTAAAAGGGCATTTTATAGGCTTACTAGCAAAAAAAAAAAAAACAGATAACCCTCCTAAACTTGAAAATATCGAAGAAACCCCTTTAACTTTGAGATTTTAGTAGGAGAGTTTATTGATAAAATATCAAAGTAAAGGGGGGGTTTTTGGATTAAATCTCAAAGTTAAAGAGATTATGTTTCTGATACTTTTAAAGTCAAGGGGAGCTATCCAATAATTGTCCAAAGTTAGGAGGGGTTTCTGATATTTAGTCTATTTTATTTAGAGATTTATTACAAAACTTAGTTCGATGGATAAAATACTTTCAGAGTTCTGATTTTCCTTCTTTGCATGGGCAAGGGAAACTTTTTATAGATATTTAGCAAGGGTTATTATTGCATTAGTTTAGTTGTATGCCTACAACAACTTTGTACCTGAGAACATGATAAACTATGCAAAAATTTATACTATTTAATCATGATTTTGTTATTGTTCGATTGCTAATGTTGTTTTTTCAATTAAGACTTTCAAAGGCTATGAGAATAGTTGCTTTCAAAGACCATTTTCAAAATGAAATGAATGATGGACAAAGAGAGAAGAGAGGAGCTTGCCAAGCTTCAACAAAAGAGAGAAAATGAAGAATAAATAGAAGTTATATGTGAAATAGAGAAGGGTTGCATTTTGGAGAGGAAGTAGGGTAGAGGAAGAGCGAGAGAGAGAAAGAGATCCCTTCAAAAATTTAGAATAACGACTAAAATGTCCATATTTTAAACGGTTGAACATATACATGGTCTAATTAGAATACGGAATTGAAAGCTAGGGGCCTCTTTGTCAAAAATAAAAACTTAGGGGCTTCTTAGTTAGAATAGAGAGGGGAAGTTAGGGGCTCAATAACTTATTTAATATTTTATGAGTATAAAGTTCTAGAATCACTTCTCCATTTTTTCCTCATCTTTGATTCCATGAATTGCAAACTCTTTAATCATAAATAGTGAAAAAATTCTCCTCCTAGATTTTTCTTGAACATAAACCTATATGATATCTCACACTTATTTCTTCACATATTTTTTGGGGTTTTACATTCCGTAAATTTTTGCTATTTCAAGCATTAGAGTCTAAAACATTTGTCCACATGTTTACTTAAAAACTATCCTTTCTCTAATTTTATCAAGTAATAGAATATCATCAGCAAATATGCCCTACAGGATATCATCTTAATATGCCTAGTAAGTTCATCTATAAAATTGTACAAAATACGGGCTTATAGGTGACCCTTGATATAAATCTTTAGGGTAAAGAACCGTCCTCTCCTCTAATTGTTCTGGTTTTAGTTAATGCTATACCATACATATGCAAAAAACTATCAAGCTGTCTTATGCACTGAACTTCAAATTGTAAGAATCATCAAGCCACTTTCTATAGTGAACCATAAGGTAAGCATATGAATTATAATAAATCCACAAAATAGTGAAGCCACCATAAAGGGATACAAAATGTAACCAGAAATGTTAACTACAAGCGAATGAACTGTATATTTAGTTTACTTCTATATAAAAATTCAGAAAATATGATGTGCAATGTGCATCACCTATATTTGGTGAGAAGAGGATCATTCATCATTTCTCTAAGCAATACACCGTCAGTAAGAAACTTGATCTTTGTTGCCTCCTGGCAAGAGAGAGAAGAGGGGGAGAGATCTCAAACAGATAAACTCAATGTACCATAACTCATAAACTAGAAGAATATTTATTAGTGAATTGCATCTAATTATATTGAAAATGGTTGTTGCCCTACTGAAAATTTTAATTCTACAGTATAACCATGGTTAATGCTTAAGTAAGAAAGTTATTAATTAATAAATAAAAGGAAAGAGGTCCAACCGGATTTGTTTGGTCGTCAAAACGAATAGTGTACCCAACTTCTTCTCCCAATTTAACATCCATCTCCTCAGCTACACGAGAAGCAACCGACTACACAAGCACAATAGAGACTTAGTTCAATAGCGGAAGAGGGAGGTAAACACCAAATCTCATATTACCTAGATTAGAATTGAGATTTACATTGTAGTTCTTATAACTAAGAAAATGCTGGTATAGTATGAGTATTATTAAATTCCATTAAGTCGCAAATAAAAATATACATAGCATGTCCGTACACAGAAGTAATCCAAACACTATACTAGTAGATTGCTAGTTTGCAAACAAATAATTATTTTGATAACTCATTACAACTGATTGATACCAATAATTAAAGTAACCAAAGGTCTACGCTCTAACACGACTTGGGCATTTGGCGTGTGATGCAGTTTCTTTTATGGGTTGCAGGAGGGGGTGAGGTGTTGTTTGGCTTGTTGATTGTCCAATCCCTCCTTGGTTTTCAAAAGGTCAACATTGTTTCCTATAAATTGTCAATGGTTGCAATACTTCAATGCAAACAAATTCATACTACCTACAGAAGAAGATTGAGTTGTCAAAACTTTTTATTGCCTTTAGTACCCTCTCAAAATTTAACAATTTTCAATTATATTCATTATCTTTAATTAATATTTCACTAAGCATTCATAATTTCTTATTAACTATATATGCATCTCCTCACCTCTTAATAATAGTGCAATGACTAAGAATTATACCATTATTTTTATAAATAGTATAGTTAAATTAAAATAAATATTGTACAGATAGTATAATTATTTTAATAGTACTACTTGATTAATAATTACACTATTACTTAATAATTACAATATTAAATGAATTATTTAATAATGGTATAATAAACTAATTTATTAAATTATTTGGTAAATTGTTATGTTACTTTATAAGTTTATTAATAGTACAAATAACTATATAAAACTATTATTAATCAGATAGTTATAAAATAGGATCTTAGTTTATTATAATTATCCTAAATTACAACTATGTTGCTATAAATATTAGATAATATTACCATATTAAATGATTAACTATGATGTTATAGTTATTTAAATTATTTACAATTAAATTAAAATAATTGTCCAAATTATAATAATTATTCATACAATTATTTATAATTTCTTTCGACAACTTCATTTATTTATTCGGAATTTTAATTGTTCAACGAAAAATTTTCAAAATATAAAAGGTACGCAAAGCATGTGCACTACAGATAAAGACCTTTAACTAGAGATGGATAATGGCCACTTAGAAAGCTAAATAAACAAAAGCAAGGTGTTTCCTTCTGATACTTGGTGATTAATAATTTTGGAGATAAAAGGGAAAGAGTTAAAGAGTAGCTTTCTTTTATCCTTTAGCGGGTAATATGGATACTAAGGAATATCTATGAAATATGAAGCTTTTCCCACGCAAAGGTCATAGAGGAGTGCACATGCACATGCACGTTATTACATTAATTGAATACAAAGAGAAGAAACTAAAAGAGTTTATGTTAAGATGCTATAATCCATTGAAAAATTGACCATCTCTACCAATACCTACAATGGACATGAACATCAAAGAGTGTTGAAAGAAACTACTAGGAAATGGACAAAATCATTATGGAAAAACATGAAGAACAAGCAAAAGAGTGCAGTAAAATCATGGTGGAGACAATCACATTACCTGTACAGCTAATCTTCTAGGCTGAGTACAAGCTATAACCCGGCCACCATCAGCCCAACCTGCCTCCTTAAGATACTGAAAGAAAAAATAAAATGCATTAGTAGTAGAAATAATCATGGTAATCCGTAAATTTAATAAATGACTCGTATATAAAAAAAATAAAGAAGGCCTACAGTATTTCAATAATTATACCAAAATAATCATTTGAAACAATGAGTGATTATGACAGTGTCGGATCAGAGAAGATAGAAAAGATATCTGATCAAGGGAAAATAGAAAAGAAAATGCATACACTAGATGCATAGGACCCCATATGACCCAATACCAGATAGATTTTCAGGGAGGCACAAGAATATATAGTCTTCCTAGCTAGTGAAGCCCCTCCATAGGATCCCCAACTATAGAAGAGAACATTCATTATTATCAAACATTCATCAGAAGATCAAATTCTGTTCTGAAGTGTGTTCTTTTATTTGGTTAACATGTAATCATCCTTACTAAAGAGTAAAGCACCAAGTCAAAGTTCTCAAACTTTATTAGAGGCAAAGAGGCCGAATATCACCTCTGAGTCCACCGAGACATTTCATCGTATGGTTTCGGAAAAGAATTCTCTACAAACATTCATGAACCGGATCAAATAACAGACCATCCTCTCTAACCTGCTACACTCCACTGCCGAAAGAAAGTGGTTCCATTACTTTGATCCTAGGACTATCAGAAAACTAGCTTTAACATAGCAGCAAACTCAAAATAAATCTTCACCGAAGCATTGTGTGGCTTGTCGCAACAGCTAACAAATGCCATTGCGGAAAAGCCTTAACAAGTTGCGATGTATTTGTAAGTCACTGTTGTAATTCTTTTGAGCTGCAGATGGCATTTAAGTCGCCATGCCCAACTTACGACATAAGTCTAAATAGCCTAATGCTTGCAGACACAATATGCAACTGAAACAGCAGTTACGGCAACAAAATTGAATGCAGCAGACACTTACATTGCAATTACGCTTGCAAACAAACCCAACAGCAAACGGGGGGCAAGTTGCAATTTTGGCATCGAAAATGGGGGGGTTCTGGGCAAACCTGAGGGATTTGAGTGGTCTTTCCACTGCCAGTCTCTCCGACAACGATCGTCGTCGCGTGATTCTCCACAAGGTAAAGAATCGCATTCCGGTACTTGTACACCGGCAGCCTCTGCTTCTGCTTCTCCATCGTCGGCCGCCCATACCTGAAGCCGAACGCACATTAAAGAATCAAGCTAGGGTTTGGTGTTTTCATAAATAAAAAAAAGGGAAATGGAGCGGAGATAGAAGGGTACCGAGATGAGCCCGAGGGGAGAGCGGAGTAGAAGAGGACGCCGCCCTCCTCGTCGTCGACGATGACCGCCTTCGGGCGGTCGGAGCCTGGCTTCCAGAACTGGGACATGGCGATACCGAGCTCGATCGATCAAAGGGGTTTACGGTTCGATGGTTTTTGGCGAGCTATAGAAGAAGAATCGAGGAGTGGGAGCGCGGAGGTAAATGGGTGGGCCCAATATTGATATTGGGCTCTTGGGCCGTGAAGCCTCAAAAGATATAACCATTTTTTATGAGGCTTAATTGCGCTTAAATACCCTGTTGTCTCTGCCACTTCGCACTTATATATCCTCATCACCAAGGAGAAGGGGATGGAAGATGCCGCTTCCGATTCAGAATCAATTCAGACAGTCAAAACAAAGGACGTCAGTGAAAACAATGAAGCTAAGAGCAAGTGCAGCAAGCTCCCAGTTGGGAGTCCTAGTCAGCAAGCTCTCAAGAGCTCTCAAGCATTTTAGAATAAAAAATTGACAAATTAAGCCTTGGAGGCACTCATTCTTTTACGGAGCTCCAACAAGCTCCTAGTTAGGAGCTCCAACAATATCAAAAAACCACTCTTCTATTTTAATATTTTACCCATTACTTTTAATTATATTTAAACCTCTTGTATTTTATTTCTAACAGTTGGATACGTTCTTCGAGGGAACGCACACGGTAAGAAAATGGAGCTCACAAATGTCATTTTCATAACTCAACGGTAAGAAATTTTTTCACTCAACGGTTCATTTTTTACCCTCAACGGTTCATTTTTTCACTCAGTCTCATTTATTACACTCAACGGTTCATTTTTTTACTCAACTGTCATTTTCATTGTGAATAAATTCCTCTCAACAACGCCAAATCCCCAATTAAAAAAAAACTTCATCCTCTCCCTTCGACAGACAACTCCACCCCCAAATCCTTTCCTTCGACCGAACCCAACCCCAAATCATCTCCGACCCGGCGCAACCCCACCCCAAATCCACTTCGCCGCCATCATCTCCGACCCGACCCGAACGCCGCCATCATCTCCGACGTCGGCATCGTCACCATCGTCGCCGGCACCCCAGTCGGAGGCCTCTTCGCCGCCAAAATCATCCCTGCGCTCCACAAACTGGTAAGGGATAGTTTTGAGGGGGGGTTTGTAAATTTTTGGCAGTTGGGAGCTCCCAAGCGCTCCACAAATTTATGGAGCGCTTGGGAGCTCCCAAGCTCTTAATGTCCACGTCAGCCACATAGGCCTTGAGAGGGGGCGCAAGGAGCTCCTTGAGAGCTTGCTGGAGGGCTTGCAAACTTGACTTCCGCCACATAGGCCTTGAGAGGGGGCGCAAGGAGCTTGCTGCCCTTGCTCTTA
>BQKN01062949.1:81201-98799 GCA_022839385.1 Asparagus kiusianus
GGGTTCACAGGATCTCAGTTGGGTTGAGTTGGTATAAATACCAGCTCCCCAACCCGACCCGAAACCCAATAGCCCAAAGAAAACAAAACCCGACCCCAAAACCTGAAATAACCCTCTGATCGCTGATCGGTCGACCGATCAGCACTAAAATGCCTGCTGAGGGCATTTGACTTGCTGATCGCCAACTCACTCGATTTCTCTCACTTGTATATACCCGTTGGGTTCCCAAACACTGATAAACATATATATCTTATATTTATATGGTTATTCGCCACACGGGAAAACATTTACTATAGATAATTCACACATGAGTATACACATATATACTATAGAAATTATTCGGGGTTTTACAGCCTAGGTCTTTTCGATAAATGATAACTCGGAGGTTGGGTGCCTAGGACTTTATGAGGATGCCTAGGTCTTTTTGGCAAAATAACAACCCGGAGGTTAGGTGCCTAGGTCTTAATGAGGATGCCTACATCTTTTCAGCAAAATGATAGCCCAGAGGTTGGGTGCTTAGGTCTTAATGAGGATGCCTAGGTCTTTTCGCCATGCTATGATGGTCGAGTTGTAAATACGAGAGCTGACTAAATGGTGAGTATGCATTGGGTTTACCCGGAGAAGGCACCAAAGACTAAAGATTCCTACATAGATTTGGCAAAGATTATTGAAAGTATTTTTAAGATCCCCCTCACAGGGTTCCTTAGGTTGAGTCAACCGATGTGGCGGCGGGGCCGCGTGTTCGACGTGATCCCTCCGCTGCTTGGTAGCAGCATGAGGAGTCAAAGACGAAACTATTTGTTAGGCTCTAGAAGGGGGTGAATCCTTGATTGCTGGTCTTCAAAAGGTGGAGGGACGACTAAAGTGGCTTGTTGCTGCTGTGGGAACCGGTTGAGGAGCTCACTGGTGAAGATAGCCAGTTGTTGGAGGGATTGAGAGATCTTCTAAGCTATTTCTTCAAGCTAAGCTTGAGTAAATCACTCTGGTGTGGTCCTTCAGAGTGAGACTGATCAGCCCTATACTCGAAGCCAGACATACTTGCTCGAAAAAAAAAGATACCCCACAGTGGGCGTCAAACTATTGATGTTAATAATTTCACAGATAGTATAATGAGGGTGAGGTTGATTAGGGGCCACTAACTTCTCCGAATATCTGGTTTTGAGTTGAGTAGCTTCTGACTATACAAATAGCAACTCGTAACGGGGTGAGGATTAGTTCCCCCGTTGTTCCTCAGATGATCAAGTCAGTGATGGGCTTGAGTGGGAAGGTGATGAACTGTGTGAGTTCTAAAGTATAGTGGAGAAAAATTCTGAGAAATTGCTTGCTTATCCTAGTATTTGGAGTAGTACCCCTATTTATAGTGGTGATAAATAGGTAGAATGGTAATTTTGGCCGAGTATGGGGTGGTGGCTATGTTAGCACCTGCTTTACAGGTGTCAGTCGATGAGTGGAGAAGAGGTCATCTCAGTATTTAATGCAAAGTAATTGGGAGTATGACGGTGCCGACGTGGTCTGATGTGTCATGAAGACTATCAAGGTTAGAGGAATGATGGCATCTGTCAAGCATTTAATATGATGCCAATGCATTGTCAGTGGCGGAGGATCAAGATTGTAGTCGTCCTTTAGCTTATAGCGAAGTGTGTCGAGAATGAACGCCTTTCGAGTTGACCATGTAAAGTGTCGAATAACTGGTTGAGTGGGCTCGAGGTGAGTTGTCTTTAACAAGAAGACCGACAACTATCGCCCTTCAAGTCGATCTAAGGAATTGTCGACTTGGTGAGTCGACTAAGTCGGGATTCTTGGTGGTCCTGATTGTCACTTCGATTTGAACGGTGCATGTAGAGGGACACCTATCCGTTGCTGGCAAAGTGTCATACTTTGGGGACTGAAAATACCATAAACACTAATCTATAAGCTTTAGATTCTCCCAGTATATTTTTAGCCACATTCTTAATAAAAGAAGACATACCATTTAATATAATATTAGTCTCGTTATTTATATTCCATATACTTTCTTCATTATCTTATCTTTAAAATGAACTAAATTCTCTCCTTAGGTTCCACCATTTAGTTCTTAAGTTTCTTGCTCCTTTTAGTTTTTCTACTCCATTTCTTAATAGAAAAGTCTAATACAATCGACCTATGTTATGTGGTTAAACTCTCTTTTGGTATAATTTTATAATCTTTAGATATTAACATATCCGTCATTCTAGTAAAATAAAAGCCTATTTGACTACTATTAGATCTACATTTAAGTTATTTAATGTTCATCCTTTTTCCTAAATTGTCTATTTGCTATTATCAAATCATACAACATAGAAAAATCTGAAATTTCTCTCATATTGTTCTTATCCCCATAATCGAAACCTCCATGTACCATCTTACATCCATTATCTTTGCTCACATGCACATTTAGGCCACCTCCCATAAATAATTTTTCTCCTATCCGAATTCTCATAGCAATAAGTTATCCCAAAATTCTCTTTTAGCATTCTCGAACAACCCTATTTGTGGTGCATAAGCACTAATAATATTAATAACTTCCATTTTATTATTCTATCTCACATCTACAATAGTTTTTCTTTTGTCATGTCATCTACAAGTATTCACATTCTGTTTTTATTATTCTCTTTTCATGTGTACCAAAGTTTTTATTCGGACTTTTCAATTTCTCTAGATTTCTCACCTATCCATTTAGTTTCTTGTAAATGAATTACATTAATATTTCTTATAATCATGATACTGCTAATTCTATCATTTTCCTTGTAAGAATGCCTATATTTCAAATAGCTAACCTAATTCTATTCTCTTGTAAAATTGTTGTATTCTTTTCTCTCTTACGGTGTTCTAACCTATGTCTAATACTATTTGGCAACATATTAGAGGATTTATAGTTTATTAAAACACCCTTGCTCACGTGTCATTACACCACATGACAATGATGTAGAGCGTCATTTTTAGATAACGCCCTAGCAAACTATTCTTTCTTACATTATCGTCACATTGGGGCGGCATGGATGCAACGTGTCGCCGTGGGAAATATTCTATAGGATTCATGTCACTTGGCTCCGACTATGTGTTACGCTAGCTGTCGGCCACTTAACACAACCCTATTTATCCTTTTAGGACAGGAAATAGTAGCAATAAAAATAAAACACAACACTGACGAAGTTTCATCTAAGGCCAGACCCACTGGGAATAATTTTTATATGGGTTACTACTCATTACTTCTATTATGGTGTCATTAATGAGTGATAAGCTAGTATATTCTAGTTTAATTTTTTTGCTAGATGGGTGATGTCACTTGACACCACCCTCTAAAGGTACCTCCATCCTTGCTCACATGTTAATTTTAGAATATTTTAACTTTTAATATCTGTTAGATTTAATTTTAAATCTACCAAATTTTATTTTCAAATAGAACGAGGATAGGATTAAAACAGGATTACAGTAGTTTTATCTATAATCTAAATAAAAACTAAGAGAAGTTCTAAAATGTCACATTAAAATTTTTGGAGTGGGGAAGGGGTTTCACTTTTTTCATAACTAAGAGTATTACATTATAAAGATTAGGGTGTGTAAGTGCTGCCAGGAACAAGTGAATGTATATAAGTGCAAAGCGGTGTACCTATAGGGTATTTAAGTGGAATTAAGCCTATTGCTAACTATGACAATAAACAAGCCTCTATAAATTTCACAAAATGCTCCAAAATGTTTGGGCCGCTCATGAAAAGGACCCTAAACTTTGTGGTGTCTCACAAAACTCACCGAAATTCCAAATTTACCCACTGAAAAGACCCTGAACTTTAGTGGATAGCTATTCAATCAAAATAATGGCTAACCACACCATTAACACTGTTAAGAGGAAAAAAATCATATTAAGAATGAAGGGGTCACATGTCAAAAAAAAAAAAAAGTCTCGCTGAATCTTTTATGCATATTTTTAGATAAGCTACAACCCATTAAAGTAGTATATGCTGAACAATTTTTTGTTTTAAAAGTTGGGTATTTGGCAACAGCTGTAGTTGCTCATGGTGGCCAGACCTCAGCATGTGGGGGATCACAAAGGAACCACACTGAAGAATAATTGCATATTTCTAGCTGTTATTGTATGCATGAGTCAATTTGGGCGATGGTCTAGTTGCAGAGTAGTAGCATACACAAGTTGGTCTTAAGACTCTCGACTCTATCCCAAAGAAAAGGGTTGGACTTGGAAGCTAAATATTTTTTAACTTTCATACGGCCAAAGTTTTTACAGCTCAAACAATACCCCAAAGTTTGAAAACTTTTAACTTTGGTACTATAAAATGAACTATCAGAGGGTATCAAAGTTAATTTTTTTTTCCAAATTTGAGGTATTTTTTTAAGCAAAAAAAAAAACGTTAGGGTATCAAAATTATAGATAGGGTAAACTTTGGGGTATTTAAGTAAAAATAACCCCAAAGAAAAAGTTGGTCAAACTTGTTACAGTGCACCTTGCTGGATTGTTTGAGGGACTAATTAATTACCATTGATTAGGAGCTTGCGAGTTGCAAATACTTCGAGTAGCAATTTTCTTTTCCTAATGTTTAGAATAATTCGAAGATTTTAAACGAATTTAAACGGTAGTACGTATTTGTATATTTATGTTGATTTAATATCTTGATGGGGACTATCTGACACAACAGTGAGATACAGAATCATATCAACGAGGGAACCAGAATGACATCAAGCCTTCGGAAAGTCTGATTATTCATCTTTATTGAAGGCTCTATGTGTTGTCTGAACCGCCTTGCCTATAACAGGCTAAACTTTTTAAGTAAACATACAAGGAATGCACAATTATTTTCCGTCCACAAAGGTTTTTGATATTTATTCTCTATCCGCAAAAGTTTTTGATGTTTATTCTCACCCGTCACATCATTTATTATCATCTAACATCGCCAGAGTTGTCATTTAGAAGATAAATTGCGGACACTGGCTCTCTCACCGAGAATTAAGAGATGATAGTTGTTACTGTGTTTACTCACCCAAGATACGTGCATTTGTAAAATGATACAATAAGAGTCTTGACAAAATGACCTCAACCAACTTAGTGACACAAGCCCAACACAAACCTCGACCCCGCCGACTCATCAAGTCGACATTCTTTCATGCCAACACAAAAGACGACCCACCTCAACCACTCACTTGGCAACTCACGAAGACGACTTGATGAACATTCCCTGCTGTCAACTAAGTTGAGGATTCGACCCCTGCCTCAAGCATCTTCCCCAGAGCATATGTCAGCATCCTGGTCTACCTGCGACAAGCCTTATCCAGATTCTAGCCTGACAGTCTCCATGACTTGTCAGCTGCCCATGTGCCTTCTACCACGCTCTCAATCACTTCCTGGAAAATACGGAGACACCCTCTCCCGTGCCGAAGTGACTTCCCCTCCAGTCGCTAGCCGACACCTGTAAAACGATGGATGACTCAGCATGCCAGCATGCCTTCTGCCACGGTCTTAATCACTTTCCAGAAAATACGGAGACATCCTCTCCCGTGCCGAAGTGATTTCCCCTCCAGTCGCTAGCCGACACCTGTAAAATAAGGGATGACTCGGCATGTCAGCATGCCTTCTGCCACGCTCTCAATCACTTCTCGAAAAATACGGAGACATCCTCTCCCGTGCCCAAGTGACTTCCCTCCAATTGTCGGCCGACACCTATAAAGCAAGACATGACTCAGCTCTTAGCCCGTACTTCACCACCACCTCCCTAGGCTTGGCTAGAAGTAACCCATTTATCCCCACGACGAGGATATATATAGGTATACTCCTAACCTCTAGGGAAGCGGAGCTCAATCTAAGAAATCTCTCTCTCTCTCTCCCCCCCCCCCTTCTCCCCCCCCCCCCCCCCCCAAAGGAAAAGAACACACAATTCTTCGTTTACACAGAGGAGCTCACATAGACCCTCTGAAACAACATATTGCCATCTCAAGAACCACATCGATTCCTGACCTTTTCATTCCCCACTCGAGTTTTACTAACTTGACCGTCGGAGAAACCATGGGGGAACCGATCCTCGCCCTCTTATGGGTTCTTCTTGTCAGTGCACCGTGGACTTCAGCCCCCCATGCAAGAACCAAACATAAAGTCGGAGAAGGAAACGACCCCTTCATCACTCTCCCCTATCTCATCTTGGCGAGGACCCAGGGGGGACCGATCCAGTTCTAGATCAGAACTAATCCCAGCCCGGGTCCGATTGACTGTTTGGTCGTAGTCATCAACAATAGTGTTAATAAACAAGTTTTTTAATGTAAAAATATGGCAAGATGCCCTATCAAAAGTATATTAAAAACTAGTTAACAAATTTTTTCTAATTAATATCTATGAGTGATTTCGATGGAGGCATCCTAAAGGAAGAGGAGCGGACCTATGTTATCACTCTCCATCCCGAAGAAAAATCCAAGGAAAGTACTCATGGATAACAGGAAGACTAAACAAGAGGAAAATAAAGCTTATACAAAAGGTCTGTATCAAGCTAAACAAGAGTTTGTAACCACCCCCAATAAAACAAGAACTAAAGAAGAAGCTAAGGGTTAGCATTTGTGTCGTTGCTATCCTCACTAGAAGAAAGAAGCTCGGAGAAGTCTCTCTCCCTGATAAAAGCTTTCAGCTTCAAACTCTTCTTGTTAACGAGGGCTGTCCAGAAAATAAGAAAATGAGCTACAGTGGAAGCCATCACGTGAGCTTGAGGCACCTCTCCAGAGAAAATAAGGTTGTTATGAGCTCTCCAAATACACCAGCAGATAGTATGAAAGCGGAAACTCCAAAGTTTTCGATCCTTAGAATCAATTAAAATATCATAACAGATATTAAAGCATTGATACAAGTCTTGAGGCAAAGTAAAACTACCAATCGTAGGTAGTAGGGGTCTCGCAATCAAGCTGACATAAGGGACAAAGAGGGTCTCTAGTCTAGCATTTCTTGATAAGCTTATCCTTAGTATTCAGTTTAAGCATAGATAAGATCCATATAAAGAACTTGACTTTGCTTAGTAAAATACTCTTCCAAATCATTGAGAAATATGGGTAACAAGTACCACCATCATTAATAAAAGAATATAAGGATTTTACTATAAAAATCCATGAGTTCTCTAGAGGCCAAGACACCTGATCCAAATGCAAAGAAGGGAAAAAGATAGAAGATGACAGTTGGTGTTTACGGGCCTCAATCTGAATGTAATCCTAATCACCTATTGGTCTTCTGATAATAGGTCCTCACACCACTTATTCCTGCTAAACATCCCTTGGGATGCAATATTAATATGCTTGGTAAAAGCAACATTATAAGCCAGAGGGTACAAGCTAGCCAAGGAATTATCACCCATCCATTTGTCTTCAAAAAACCATATATTTAATCCACTCTCCAGATACCATTTAACCAAATCTAAAAAAGATTGGCAAATAGACAAAACATCCTTCCAAAATTTAGAGAAATTACTTCTAAGAGATGTATTATGGGACGTAGAATGATAGATAGATTGAAGAATCTGACCAACATGAGAGTCACTAAAAAGATATTTTCAAAGCCACTTGGAAAGAAGAGAAGAGTTAAAGGTTTCGAGGTTAAGAACTCCAAGGCCTCCACATTTCTTTGGCAAACATACCTTCTCCCATTTAACCAGAGCTTTACCATCCACATTATAATCATTAACCCCCCCCCCCCCCAACCAAAAAAAAAAGAAATTACATTTAATCTAATCCATTGCCTTAATAAGCCATTTGGGAATTAAAAAAAGACATATAATAAAAAGGGAGGGATGAAAGAATAGAGTTTAGAAGAACTAGACGACTACCAAAGGAGAGGTATTTACCTTTCCATAAGGAGAGCTTCTTATGTAAAGAATCAAAAAACGGCTTACAGTCTTGTTTTGAAAGGGTCCCCATTTTTAAAGGAAGGCTAAGGTATCTGAAGGGCCGGGGGGGGGGGGGGGGGGGAGGGAGAAGTTAAGAATTCTAGCAAGAGACGAACCCTAATAGGCAAATCTACTACTTTAATAAAGATTAGAGTTGTTGAAGTTAATCCCCAAGCCAGAAACTTCTTTAAAGAGATACATGATTAATTTAAGAGTAGAAACATTCTTCCTATCAGCTTTGCAAAAAAAAAAAAAAATCAGGGTGTCATCTACAAATTGGAGCGATCTAATGTCACTGAGTCTACATTTAAGATGAAGCTCTGATAAGTCCCTGAGTTCATGCTATTAAATAGAATTTTATTAAGATCATCAATAACTAGAATAAAGAGGATGGAGAATAGAGGATCACTCTATTTAAGACCTCTATAACATTTGAAATTTTTTGAAGGTGTACTTATAAACCACCGTGAATTTGAAAATATGGTGATAAAAAATAATTAATATGTTATATGGTGATAAATAATATTTATTGATATTTTAGTATGCTAGAAATTTATTTGAGATCAATCCAATGTATATATGTGGATATAGAAGTAAAATCATGCACTATATACAATTAGTTAAGAGTATACGTGTTTTACACAACGATGAAGTGCGAATCTAGAAAAACTCAAAAAATAAAGGTTGTAGGTCTCTTCAATAGCTTTCCAAAAAATCTTAAATAACTTCATTCCGATGCCAGATGAGAAAGTTACAGCTAAAATACCGAAGGTGGTTTTCCTATTCAGACTAGGTTTCCTGGTTCGGGTCAAACATGTTTATTTCGGGTTTGTCTCTATAAATACCTATATTTTTTATGAAAATTCTTCTCTTTTATGATATCTAAACCTTATCAGTCACCCTCTCCCCCCAAAACCCTAGATAAATTTCTTGTGAGTTTTGTGAGCTTTGTGAAGTTAAAATACCGACACGAGGGCGACATCATCGACGTGTGATAAGGGAGAACAGGTTGTTTGCACTTTTGGATTGCTTTATGTTCATTTCAGAGGCTTGCACACAAGATTAAGGCAATATAATCTACATCCAAACCTTATCCATAGTTTATAAACATATTTTTATGAAGTAATATGTCAGATATGATGCTTAGAACTTAATCTAATGTGAAAAAGATTAGATTTTTGATATTAAGCTGTAAACAAATGCTAGATCTACATGGTCATCTTGTTGTTTATGATAGAAATATGATCATGATCATTAGTGTTATTTTTAATTTCATTTTAATTATGTTAATCATGCTTAGGACATGTTTAAACCCTAGTTCGATGTTTAATTGAGTTTTCATGCAAGTTAATTATGCTTAAACCCTAAGTTTGTGATACCTAAGTGATATAATCATGTTCACACGAATTTCACCTTTGTTCATGTCCATAAATTATCATGTTTTGATAAATTATGTTGATAATATGTAAGTTAATTGAAGGATTTTATTAATTAGGTTGTTAAACCCTAATTTGTTTAACCTAAGAGTGTGAATTATGTTCAAGATAATTTTTGTAAAGTAATTAACAAAGTTTAAGTATTGTTAGATGCTTCATGATAAGAAAGTGTCGTGTTTGAATAAGTTACATATCCCAAATCGATAAAACACGAAAAACCTGAGGAGATAGGTTCCTCTGTGGCCGGTTGACCGACGCCCTAGGGACGGTCGATCGGTGAAGGCCTGTTTGTGCATGTTGTGCACACCTGCAGTGCGGTCGACCGGAGCCCCAAGGGCGGTTGACCGGTCTGTTTTCTTTTTTTTCGGAAGTTGCTTTTGCATCGTTGTTTGTGTTTGTTGGTTCGAGCCGCACTATGTGCACGTACAGCCATGAGTACCCACATACAGTGTCGTAATACACACACAGATATCCTGTAGATGATTAATATGGATATAGTGGTAATTACACTTGAGATATGAGTTTTGAGTTCGTACACCGAGACACGTGTGTGAATGTTTGAATACACATTTTGTTTGAGTTTACATGCATAGTTGAGATGCATAACACATGTTTGAGTTGATAGTTATTGGCATAACACATGATCATGCATAATTCATCAGTTGTGGATGTACGGTGTGGATGTTTCCTCACAATGAGACCGCTGCTGTATCATACTAGGTGTATTGGATGTTTCCCGCAATGAGACTGTGGCTGTACCAATACTCAAAGATGATTGAGGTTTTTTCGGATTGGGCTGATATGCCTATACTTTGTTGTACGATCATCTGGATGCATCATCCGGAATGAGGAGATATACCTATTGCCGAATAAAGATTAAGTAAAGACGTTAAATCCATATGATATTGTGAGAACCTTACAAGAGTATCATTATTTGATAGAGATATATATACATACACAGTTATAGTTTGCTCCCATGCTAGTTACCTAAGAGTAGGGTATGATTTTGAGTTTGACAGATATGGTCTATTTTATGGGAATGATTATGTTGGATGATATTTCTTATGTTTGTGCCAACTACCCGATGGTAGTCTGAGTTTTAACATAGCTCACCATGTGTGAGGGTTGGAGTTGTTGTTTTACTTCCATGTATTGCTTCTCTTTACTTCTTAGTTGGGATCAATGATTAGTGATTCATAATTTGAGACACATGGTATATATGAGAGTTTCCTTATTTGGATTATTTCGCTCGACGTACCAGTCTCGTGTTATGGGTTTTTAATTATTGATTTCCTTTAGATTGTTTATCTTTAGTTCGGTGTTAATATTTAGGTATCTACAATTTGAGACATATGATATATACATGAGGGGTTCCTCATTTGGATTATTTCGCTCGACTTACTACGTCTTACTTTATAGGTGTCTAAATATTAATTCCGGTAGATACTAGGAAAATAATCTAGGTAGACTATACTTAATAGATAGAGCCTCCACTTCATCTAACAGCCCTTCCCCTAGGGGCTGATGGAGGTGATCTTGCTATAGCACTCTGACGCTCTTGTTGTTGTTCTTTTTATTTTAAATTTCTTTTCAGGTAGCTCAGAGTTCTGAAGAGCCGCATGATGACGGAGTTCTGGCATAGTCGTCGTCGCATGATTTTACCATTAGAGGCTCTACTGTAGTTTATATTTCCATTCAGACATTAGAGTTTTGTTTTCATATTATAAAGGAAGTGTGCCTTAATTTTGTTTCCAGTTGACTCATGATTGAGTTAGTTCGTATTTATTTCAGATGTATTACAGATTGTTCAGTTGAGACATGATTTTATATATGAGATGTCTTTCTATATCATGTCTATTGTATTTATTTCCTTTACTCTACATGTTTTGTACATACACTTCTTTTTGATTTCACTAGATGATATTACTATGATTGGTGAAACATGTTAATACACTGTGTGGGTGCATGACATGTTTGACATCCTTAGATTCACCTTGGACTGCAACCTTGTGTGAATCTAGGGCGTCACAGTACTATTGACAACAACTGAAGATTTATAGGAGGAGAGAACACACTGAATTTACATATACCAACGAGAGCCAAAACCTCTAGGTCTGAGCAAGGATAGGATAAAGTTTCAACTGACACAGTCAAAGGCTTTCATAAAGTCAATCTTCAAAGGCTTTCATAAAGTCAATCTTAATGATATAGATCTCAATCCTTTTGGAAAAACAATAATGGATCATTTCATGGACTAGGACAATAGAGTTCAGAATAGATTTCCCTACTTGAAAAGCAGATTAAGAATTGTCAACAAGAGAGGAGAGAAGGGGGGAAGTCTATTGGCCAAAACCTTGCTGAAAATTTTAAAAAGGCCATTGAGCAGGCTAATAGGTCTAAAGTATTTAACCTCACTAGGATTGTTTGACTTGGGGATGAGGGTTAGGAAAGAGAAATTGATTTATGAAGAGGAGAAGCATCTAAAAAAAGATGAGAGAAGAACTCAACAAGCACATCCTGAAATGTTTCCCAATAGTTTTGGTAGAAAAGCATGGAGAAGCCATCAGGACTAGGGGATTTATTAGGGGAATCTAGAGATTGAAGCCAGCAAGACCAAATACCGTTGCCTTAATCTCATCCCTGGTGAAAGAGGAATCTAGAGATTGAAGCCTAGGAAGAGGAGAGGGGTATAGGTGATCCCAATCTAGCTAAAAAGGAAAGGGAGGTATAACTTTGAAAAAGTTAGAAAAGAAGATAAAAAAGCTCTCTGCTTCTTAACTTCTATAGAGATCAGGGTACCACTTCAAATTAGATGCGGAATAAAGTTTTTCCTTCTATGATGAGAGCTAATTTTATGAAAAAGGAAGAATTGGAGTCACTTTCCTTTAACCATAGCACTCTATTTTTGCACTAAAAGATTTCCTCCGGTAAAGCTAAGGCAGAGAAAGAATCACGAAAAGAAGTTCTAAGAGCAAGTTCATGATCCAAGAGAGGTCGGGATTCTTCAAGAACAGAGAGATAATTGATTTTCTCCAAGATGCTCCTCTTATTTTGTTGCAAAGATCCCAAAAAATTCCCATCATTTGATTCTTCTTTTAAGAAGTTTAAGTTTGAGTAAAACTTATCATTCTGGGAACCATAACAAATAAAAGAAGACCAACAATGTTCAATATAGGGTTTAAAGGAAGGGTAAGAAACCATGACTTATCCAATCTAAAAAGAGGTTTAGGCATGAGACAAAAGGTATCAAGAATGATAAATGAGTGATCTGAACAAGATGAAGGGTAAGGATATTGAACAAGAGAAGGGAAATGAGATTCAAAAGCAGATGTAATCAAAAATCTGTTGAGCCTAGCCATGATAGGATAAGACATCATATTGGACCAAGAAAATTTCCTACCATTAAGGGGAAAGTCAATCAAGAAGAGAGAATCGATAAAGTTTTTGAAGAGAGTCATATCCCTAACAGAACCTGATCCGCCACTTTTTTCATTGACAAATAAAGAAACATTAAACTCCCCATATTGGTCTAAGGCAAAGGAAATATTAGACTAACTCTTGTAAGTTCCTACCAACACACCTCTTTATCTTCTTTATCAAAAAGAGCATAAACAGAAGTCACAAGGAATTTCCAGTTGAGATGTTTACGAAGGAGAACATCCGAGATAGAGAAGATACCAATATAAGAATTGAGGCAATCAAATAAAGAATTGTTTCACCCTTATAACACACCTCCTCTAGATTCAGTTGCATCTAAACTAAGCCAGGAGGTAATTCTATTACCACCAATACTCTTTTAAGATAAAAGTCTAATATCGTTAAGTTTGGACTCTTAAATACCTATGACATCAACAATAGAGAACATGATTCCATATTTAACCATTCTTCTTTTGGACAAGTAATTAAGATCTCTAACATTCCAAGTATCAAGTTTCATAGGATAAATAAAGAGCAATACATCACAGAAGATGATAGGAGTTTAGGAAAACCCACCTACTCTTTCTTTCTAGATACTCAATACGAATGAGACCATCTAAGGAAATAGGGTCCTTATCTTCGCAGATGGATAAAATACTAGCCAGATATTTGTCATTCTTTGCATTCAGAGGTAAGGATATGGAAGCAGAAGAAGAAGACTTACCTCGTTTGGAGGAAGAGACAAGTGATCTGAAAGTAGCAAGATGACACAGATAAGCTTTATGTCCCATAGCCTTCTCCACTAGTCTAGATTTTTTCATGAGCTTCTTCTTTCTACCCGCAACCAAATGCTCAAAATCTGGTGGAACACAAGTACCTTTCCTTGAATCCCTTGGTGAGTCGAATGAGAAATCAGCTATAGATTCAGTGACATTCTGGGAGGATGAGGAGGAAAGTTAGAAGCACCCACTCCTTGGGCATTCAAAAAGCCCATTCACTGGTCCCCCTCAACCATCATATTATTCCTATTCCAGATAACCTTAATTAGTTCAGACCGAACCAAGATTATAAGCACAATCAGAGGCCCCAAATTGATTTGCTCTCTCCTAGAATCAAGGTCCACATCTATAGTTACCTTAGAGGGATTCAAAAATCTTGCCCATTTTGAATTTGAAAGTGAATGGACCAAATTGCCTTTGGCCTTCTCCAACTTCTCCAACAAGCACGCGACCTTCCTGACTGGCCGACTGAGGGTAATCTCAACATTTTGGACACCCCTATCAACCCATCTAACTCCAATGAAGCGTTGCCCGCCCACTTCACTTGGTGTTCACGAAGTTCTGGTCTTTCGATGGCTCTTTCTGAGACTGGTCTCCTGATGACCCGAGTCATCGTATATCCTTCTATCATGTTACCATCAACAAGAGAAACATAGCAAAATCTGATCACCTTGGAGATATCGAATAAGTCCCTAACTTTGATAAAGACCTTGCAATCACTATAGTTAGAATGAAAATCCACATCATTAGAGCACATGATGCACTCGCCAAGCTCGTTCAAGAGCACTTGAAGGAAATCCTAGTCCCACAGATAGTACGATAGTCTATATAGATAGATCCAAGTCAAGAAAGGTTGATGAAGGACTTTAAGGTTGAGATCCTCTCGCCACCGAAGGAATCTACCTTTGAAGGAATCCATGTCAAAATTCTTCAACGGCTTGCTCTAGAAGATCGATTTGGACAATAAAACTAGTGCCAACCGTCTTAGCAATCTTATGAGGCCACTCCTTCAAGTTGAAGCGGTAAGAAAGCATCTCCCCAAGCTTTGAGAGGGAAGGGGCGCCGACCGAGAGATAGAAGATAGCATAAGAATTGAGATCTTCTATGACACTGAGAGTTTTTGGAGGACGAGCAAGCACAGGAGAGGTGGCAATAGATCTAGAAGCAGAAGGGAAGTTTTGAGAGATATGACCTATCCCATGACACTTGAATCAGACAAAACCCCCTTCAAGACAATCCTTATCCATATGATCAAATTTATGACAAAAGAGCACTTCTTTGGTGCAGGAAAAGGTAGAGGAAGCCGTAGCCTGGAAGCTTGGCGAAATCTCTTCTTGTTAATTAACTTAGTCCGACAAGCCTCTTGATCTTAATCGGAGATAGGAGTGGGAAGAAGAAGAATACCCTTTTGAGAAGATGATGGGTTGAGAGGATGGCGGTGACTGCGAGCGTTATTCACAAAGAGTGATGAAAAGGGTTTTGGGAAAGAGGAGAGCCGAATTGGCTACTGATATAACCCCTATAAATACTAAATATTAATCTCTATAGAGAAGTCGACACGTGTCTTACACTCTGGCTAACCAAACTAATTCAAAACCAGGATGACACCCGACTTGACGCGGCCGACTTAATTGGCCGACATCTCGTATAACCGAGTCAAAAGGCGGTACTACTCGGTCAACCTCCAAATTGACACTAGTGATACGACTCGGCCCATTGTTCAGCCGACATCTCGCGTAACCGAGTCAAAAGGTAGTACTTCTCGGTCCTAGATCCGAGGAGTCAAAAGACGATAGTTACCTCAAACTCCTCGCCAGCCGACTACTCTCGTATTAACTACCCTGACAACATCATCATTACCCTAGGCCTCATAGTCTTTATGACTCATCAGACCCAGTGAGAACCAAGTACATGTTGTAATTCCATGATAAATGACCAGGTGACTCACATCATTCAGCAACCGACACATAGCACATGCCTGCCGACTCAGCTGCTAAGCTGGACTTAGCCCAGGTTACCTTCTTCCCCCTCAAACCCACTATAAAAGGAGCGACACTGCATGAGATAACTCTCTCTGACCTTTTTTACGTAATGGAGTACTAACTCTATTTTTTCCACTCAAAGTCAATTACTAATTTGATCGTCGGAGGAACACTCAGAGAACTCAACTCTGTCCTCTTACGAGTTCTTTCATGTGCAGGGAAGAACAGCAAGCCCCAGAACCACTCATCAGAAGGAGTTAGATGACCCTAATCATTCCGCAAATCACCACACAAATCCCCTGTTCGATAACTGATATCAACAGCTATGCACATTGGCCAACGTGCGGAGGATAGGAAAAAGTGGGATGAAAACCGTTGATGTGACATGAAGGGACGGTTGTTAATCTCCATTGCTTACCTTCTAATCTCTCTGGAAGTTGCCTTCCAATTCGCCCACAAACTCTCTTGTCGCGCTCAATTTCTTGTGTTAATAAACAAGTTGAGAGGTGATAAATGCACCTAAATGAACAAATGAGGGGGTTATCGGTAATTTACGCTAAAAATACATGTCTCTCTTATTTGAATATAATAACAACAATTTCATGTTATTCATTTTAAGTTAGTCTTAATATATTTAAACACAAAGATGTGGGCATCCTCGTGTATTGTCCCCTCCCTGTACACTATTCACATGTTCTCTCTTTCAAAATGAATTGTCCTTAATATTCTTACCTTTGTACTGTTTATAGTTAGAATATTATGATTTTGATTCGGTGGTAATCCACATGCTGAAGTCTTTAATCATTGGCAACCAGATTTTTTTTATATATCAGTAATGGTCCTTGGAGTTCTGCCATTGGTTTACTTTTGGTTTTCACATTCTGTAAAACTTATTTTAACTTGGAACCAAGTAGCATGCAAATCTTATCAAGATCCATGTGTATACTTGCAGCAAAATGTAGATTGCCAAATGTAACTGCAGAGCCAAACAGCAATAAAAGATTAAGATAGTTGAAGTAAGTTGTTAGTATGTAATTAATGTAATTAATAACATCAAAGTTAACTAAATCAAGCAGTAGTTAAAAGCATAGATCAAGTAGCACATGAAGTTTGATTGTTCAAAAAGAAGTGAGAATGGCTCACTTGTAGGGGACCAACTATTCTTTTTTTTATTTTTATGGTAACATGCTTCTATCATTTTAATGACATTCTATTATTGTCTTAACATAGAGGTCTTGAAGTAACTCATGATAATATGTTAATATTCCCCCAAAACATGCCCGATCAATTTTTAAAAAAAATCCTCACAATTTTTCTATTTGCATCTCAAACCTCAACTACTATTAAAATACAGGACACGAAACGGTCTGCATTATTCTCAAAACACGAAGCTAAAAGAGAAAGAATATAGCATATATATGTGCTTGACATAAATTTCATAAGCACAGAAGGCCCATATAATAGAATAATGAGGAAGGTGTTTTATGCACAAAAGGAAGAATAAGAGAAGAGGTGGGCACACGGCCATGCTTTAGAACCTCAAATTACTACGATTTAAATCATATGAATAACAACAATAATGCCCTCTTTTCTCTACGATCACAGCTCATCAACATAGACTTTATTCCCTTCGTGTAGCGAAAATTTAGATTTGAAGCAGTCATATATATATATATATATATTATATATTGTAAAGATAGCACTAGCCCAAGACCGTAATACCCGAGAAACCCGAAAGAAACCAAGAGAATAAACCTCTAAGTATGAAGAAGAATATGAAGAACACTTGGAGAACACTTGAAAGACTTTTAGAGAAATGTAGAGAACTTATGAAGAGGAAGACTCTTTATTTGAACTTGCTTTATTCACTTGTTCAACTTTTTCTTCTTGCTTACAAATGAGAGAGGTGAGGAGGTATTTATAGCCTCCCAAGGATATGTTACAAAGGATCTAGATTCTTCTAATATCACCTCCATATATAGTTCCTAGATATTTTTCTAATCTGTAGAAATTTCTACATAATATCTAAATATTTTTATCACAAATTATCTAGATGATTCTATACTATTATCTAGATATTTAGCTTAAAGATTTCTCTAGAACA
>BQKN01062950.1:11058-38735 GCA_022839385.1 Asparagus kiusianus
ACCTGATCAGTCGACTCATGACATGTTATGAGTCGACTCATGAACAATAATCTGCATACTTCGATTTTTTTTGCACACGATTTGCAAACTTGCAACTCATCCTCATACCTGAGGCATATACACATGCTCATAAGCTCAAATATCATTTCCATGCATGACCATGCAACAAAGATATTTATAATATATATTAAATATCTTTGTTCACTCATATTCACACTTGTAAATTGTCAAAATCAATGGGGTCTTACATTAAATTTCTATTTGTGAAAACTCATGTATTTTGCAAGTGTGTCGAAAGCATGAAAACCCAAAACCATGCATGTATATATATAACTATATATATACATAGAAACCAAATACGTGTGTGTATATGATATTGAGCTTAAGGTATTTAACACACATAATATAAAACCTAAACTAAGTTACCCAAGCTAGATCTTGATCTTCAATAAGCTCTTCTTGGTAATCTCACGGATGAAGCTTGAACTTGATCTTTAACTTTGAATTGCAAGGCTTCACCGACATTCCGCCAACCTCCTTTGGATATGATCGTTGAAGCTCTATTCCATTCATCCTCCAACTCGTTGTTTGCCTAGAATAAATAAAAAAACACAAACATTAGACAAACAATATTAGACGTAAATTGTTTGTTAAACATCATCAAAACAAGAAGGCCAACACAATATCTATAGCTTAGCCTAAAATAGGTACACCATGTATATCCATGATGATGATGCAAGCAAGAAAGATCACAAAACTAGATTAGCAAAATATAATATCAAGAATCTTTGACTCTAGGCAGTTAAGCCACAAATCAAGAGTACAACGTTCTGATATCAAATGAAAATACCCTAGAGGGAGAGGGGAGGGGGAGGGGTGAATAGGGTAATTGCTAATCTAACTCGATTACGATGCCAAAATAAAACTTATAAATCAATATCCTAGCAATATGATAAACAAAGATATATGCAAGGATAAAAAAATTAAACAATAGGTAATATAAACAATAAGTACAAGATGTAAAGGATAATTATAGGTTGTCTAAAAATTATTACAGATAGCTGATCCCCATCGAATACCAGCAATGGAAGTTACAACCTGACAACTTCCATATAAACAACTTGATGACAAGAGTTACAATCAGACGACTTTCATGTCAATAAACAAAGGCTACAATTAGAAGATTTTCACATAGATCGAGAATAGTTACAATTTGAAGACCTTCACGACAACCGATGAAAGCTCTGATTCAATAGCCTTTACAATCAACAGCGGGAGTTTCAATCTGACGACTCCCACATTTCAAAGAGCTAAAGTGAAGATTCAAAACGATGATCTTTGTAACACTCTGACAAAAGAGATTACAAGTCAACAATGTCTTCAATCCAAAACATAGAGTTAACCTCTGCGTTCCAAGAACAAATCGCAAGATTCAGCCTTGCATTCCTAGTTCAAAATGTAGTGTGACCATTGCGTTCTCAGCCGCTAACGCAGATCTCAACTCTACGTCCCAATTACAGAATGCAGAGTTTGTGCCCAGAACACCAGTTTTGGCATTTGACTCGTTCAAACACAAGCTGAACAGTTTCAAAACTATTTTTCCATGATCTGAGGGATTTTTACCCCACTTAGAGTGGATTAAGGGGTCGGTTACACCCCTTAACCCCCTATAAATACTAGAAAACTCAATAGAGTTGGAGGGATATTTTTGGCAAGAAGGGGTCGGCTTTTTGCATCAAAAAAGATCACAAGAAGAGATCGGCAATCTCTTGAGCAGATCACCTTGGAGGCTTCGGATCTTGGAGAGCTTTGGAGCATCATCAAGAGCCATTATTGGAGCATTCTTTTGGCTTGAAAACCGATTTTGGTTAATCAAATCAACTCTTTTAAAGAGTTTTAAACTCACTCTGAGTTTTTAAACTCGTTAAGAGTTATTTTTAAATTTGCCACGTAAGTTCTCCTCAACGTCAATCAAGAAGAAGATATCATGTTCCACGAGGTGAAGCGTTCAGATTGTTAACAAGATACAAGATCTAAACTCCCATCGACACCAAGAAGAATCCAGATTAAATAAAGAGAAGGGTCTCTGTCGATCCCTTCTCTCTTTTGTAAATCGGGAAACTGATTGAGAGGAATTATAATTTTTTTCTATGTTTGTTAGAGAGAGATTGCAAAGAGGAATTGTAATTCATTCTTTTTCTAAGTATGTTAAAGAGAATAATAATAATAATTCAATTTTCCATTTTCTTTTTTCATATTTCCCACTAAACAAAAGATGGCAACTCCGCCGGGGACTAGCTTCACTGACGAAGAAGTGATGGTGCAATCCGACTTCAACCTCGCTGGAACAACTGTCAAAACTCTCATGGTAGAGTTTGATCAAGCCAAGTATGAGGAAGCCCTTTCCTCCGGATCCCTTAGCCCCAAAGTTATGCGCAGGGTCCGCACGGTCACCAACAAGACCAAAGCTCCATCCGTTGCTGAATCATCAAAGGAGGCCCTCCCCTTTGGTCAAGACTGCTTGAACAGCCCCTCCTCTGAAGGTGTGGGCTCGGCTTTTGTTGGACTCATCAATCGAGTCAATGATCTCATACCCACACCAAAGCGACGGGTATCGGGTCATAAAAGGCCCTTGTGGAAACAAGCTCCATCAACGCAGATGACCTCACTACAAATACCTTAAAACAAGCCAATAAGAATACTGCTCGATGGAGGAGAAGATCCTTGCGACGAGCCTATATCTAAGAGAGCCGATCTCTCAATCAACGCGAGCTCTACATTTGTGAGCCTCAACCTGAGCGCTGTGTTTCTACTTCAGAACGCAAGCCTCACGTTGATGAGCCCAAGTATGAGCCATGTGTGATCCAACTAAAACGTAGCCCTCAGGGGCATGTTCCAAAATCAAAACGCGGTCCTCGAGGATGCATTTCAACAACTGAACACGGTCCTCAGGAACACGTTCCAATATCAGAATACAGTCCTCAAGGATGCATTTCTACATCAAATACAACCCTCAGGGGAGTGTTTCTAAAACAGAACGCAACTCTCAGGAGTGTATTCTAGACCCAAAACGCAGATCTCAGGACTGCATTAACCAGCCGGAATGCAACTCTCAAGGGTGCATTTCATCAACAAAATGCAGACTTCGATCTAGCGTTAATCAAACTAAACACGACCCTCGTGTTCCTTCTTTAGGACATGATGTGATTTGTCATTTTAAAAAATATCAACATGGATTTAAGATTCATATTTGCCAAGAACCAATCCCATCTACTAACGGATAGAGGGTTCCAGATCCAACCTCACACTCGGTGAGAGATTCTTCCCAAGTCTCTGACTTATGGGAACTTCTATCGAGAGAAAGACTGATGGAACAAGCATCTCACTCATGCTAATGTGAACAACTTATTTCTACGATCCTCTCAGAATGTCAATGTTGTAGTTCGACACCCAGATGATCGGTATTCGACCCGTAGACAAACGTCGCCCGGCCTACCAAGCGACTACGACTCTACAACAAGAAGACTTCAGAGACTGAATATCCTGCGGTTACTATTAATGTGATCTTTAGGGTGAAAGCCTCAGCTCCTAGCTCTGATGACTCTGAAACAAGTCGTTTGCCGACCGTCAGAGAAATCTGTGATGAGTTTGAAGGAATATACCGACACACTCAGACTTGGATGGGAGCTACTCATCCTGCCAATTATAAATGACTGGCTAGAGGAACAACTTCTGATGATGAACACTTGGCCATTGAGGAGTCTCAGTCCTCAAGTTCTTTTGTAGCACATGGGAATCCTGTTTACATGACAGGGAGCTCAGAAGACCTAGCGAGGGTTGTAGGCTGGCTAAAAATTACTATAGATAACTAATCTCCATCAAACACCAATGATAGAAGTTATAATTTGACGGCTTCCAGAAGGCTACAATTTAAAAACTTTCATGTAGATCGATAAATGTTACAATCTGATGACCTTCACAAACAACCGATGAAATCTCTAATTCAACAGCCTTCACAATCAACATCGGGAGTTACAATCGGATGACTCTCATATTTTTAAGGAGCCAAGACGAATGTTATAAGATGATAATCTTTGCAACGTTCTAGTAAAAGAGACTACAAATTGATGGTCTCTTCAAATCAAAACGCAAATATCTCTCAAACTGTAAGGAATTTGGCGAAACAGACGGGAGCAAACCAAATCCTCTGGGTTGGTTTGGTCGGCTCCATCTCGTCGAGATAGTTAATTTTTATATATAATTTGTCCAATTCCGACTTACAGTTTGAAAGTTATAACCTATTCTTCGCAGCAAGTCATGTTCTGAAGTCCGTCTGTAAGACGGGACATCGCCTGAACATTGGACTTTGTCTTAAGCTTGTCAAGCTCATCTGAGGCCCACCTCTGCATTCCACAATCGAAACAATGCAACTATTGTGTAATCCAGCTGCAAACACAGCTCAAACCCAACCGTAAATGCAGCATCTAAGCGCTGTAAACGCAGCTTCCAGACGCTACCAATGCAGCTTTCAAATGCTGCAAATACAGCTTCCAGACACCCAACGCAGCTTCCAAATGCTACAAATGTAGCTTCCAAATGTTGCCAATATAGCTTCCAAACTACTGCCAATGCAGTTTCCAAAACATGCCAACACAGCTTCTAAATACTGCGTTCGAATGCAGAATTCATGCTAGAACACAGATGTTGCGTATGACTCATTCAAACACGAGCTGAACGGTTTTAAAATCATTTTCCATGATTTGAGGGGATCACTCCCCCTACTTAAGAGTGATTTAAGGGGACAATTACACCCCATAAACTCCCATTAAGGAGCAGATTAAGGGACGATTGCACTCGAAAATCCTCCTATAAATATCAGAAACTCAACCGAGTTCAGGATCTTTTCGAGATTAATATTTTGGAGATTGGCACAAGGCTTCTTGGTAGAAGAAAGATCTCAACAATCTTCAGACCTTCAGAGTTGTTCTTAAAGCTTTCATCAACCTTGGCTTACAAATTGAACAAACTGATTTTTAGTTAAATCAATCAACTCTCCCATAGAGTTATAACTCGTTTAGAGTTTCCTAACTCGTTAAGAGTTCTGTTCAAACTTGCCACACAAGTTCTCCTCAACATCAAGTCAAGAGGAAAACACTGTGTTTCAACAAGGTGAAGCGTTCAGATCATCAATAGTAAGCAAGCTCGACACGAACATCGAGGGAGGCATTCCATCGACACCAAGAAGAATCTAGTTTTAAACAAAGAGAATGATCTCCGTTGATCTTTGTCTTTTTTGTAAATTGGGAATCCGATACAAGAAGATTGTAATCTCTTTTTCTAAGTTGTTAGAGAGAGATTGCATTAAGAGAATTATAACTCATTCTTTTGCTAAGTCTGTTAGAGAGAATAATACACATTTAATTCTTAATTGTCTTCTTCGAATTTTCTCACCAAATAAGGGTTGATGAACATCACGCTATACTCCAGGCTCTGTAGGAGACTCTTAATCAACTGCGAGATCTGATGACTCTGCTTGTCGCAGAAAAGATCCAAAAAGCCAAATCTTCCCGAAAGACGAAGTCATCAAAAGGGAAGGATAAAGCGAATAAGAATTCGGACCATGAAACTTACAACATAAAGTCTACCTCTGAAGAAGAGAAAGAGGGCGAGAATGGGCACAATCCTCAGTCAGCCAAGATGGAGGAATTGGAAGCCCGCCTCAATACAATTGCCAATAGGAGCGAGCTCCAAGATGATAGAGTAGTGCGACCTTATCCCGAGGAATGGGACACAGCTCCCTATCCATCGAGATTCAAGGCCCGACTGTGCAAGCTTTTAACGACACAAGATCTCCGAATCAACACATATATTACTTCAAATCACAAACTGGAGATGTGATAGCGAATGATGCCATATTGACTTGTTTGTTCATCGGTACCCTCAAGGGGGTTGCCTTCGAATAGTTCATGAAGTTGCTTGTTGGGTCTATTAAAAAATAGGTAGATCTAGAAGGGCTCTTCTTAGCCAGGTTCTTTGAAGATAATTCAGAAGTCTCTGTCCCGACCCTTCTTGCCACCAAGCAGAGGAAAGAAGAATCCATAAAGACCTTTGTAAAGAGGTCCGAAGTATGGACCTACGATGCCCATCAGGTATGACACAATCTATTCTGGTGGAAACTTGCAGACACAACTTGCAAACCAATCTACTGGCTCAAATGGAGTAGTAGAATGTCACTTCCGGAAGCAATTGGTCTCACAAGGAGAGCAGGCAAAAGAGATCATTGCCTGGGTCAAAGCTAAAGAAGCTAACAAGCCAAAGCCACAAGCGCAACACAACCAAGGCAATGCTCCCCGATCCAAGGGAAAGGAGACTCTGGCAGCCAATACCAGCACTCGAGCGCCACCTACGAAGTAGGGCAAGGCATCAAATCAACAAAGAGAGCCTAAGTAGTACTCTTTCAAAGAGGAGCATGTGAACATTCTATTTCAACTACTTCGAAAGAATAAGAAGCTGAAGCTCCCTAAAGTTAAGAAGCCTGATGAGGAAGGAAAGGTGGACAATCCTAACTACTGCCATTACCATAGATTTCTGGGATATCCTACAAGGAAATTCTATGCCTTAAAGGATATCCTGCAATATCTAGTTGATGCTAATGTGCTTAAGCTGAAGCCAGAATAGAAGACCGTATCCATCAATTTGATATCAGTCCAGTTCGGAGATTTTCCTCCCGTAGCAGCCTTAGATGGTGTTATCCATATCCCTAAGGGAGAAATGCACATGAAAAATGGTAACCCACATGGTCAAAAGGATAAAGATTTGGTACCCATTACCACTCCAAAAGAAGAGATGATGTGGGTCCATCCCAATCTAATTGAAGACCAGCAGTAGACGAACATATTCTCTAAGAAAAAGAGAGGCAATGCTAAGCCATCCAATATGATTAGCCCCTCTATAAATGAGAATAATGATCATCTCAAACCTTTCATAGACTCGAAAGAAGAGAGGATTGTTCTTGCGGCAGATCAAGGAGATAACCCTGGCACCTGATCAGGGAAAGCATATTTGAAAAATTATGGCAAAAATGCTCAAGGAATAGAAGAACAATCCCAAGAGGCTGGGGGTTCTGCTCTTAAGAAGCAAACCGATAAAGGGAAACATAAGGAGCTTCGCTTCAACGAGAACCTTCTCTTACAGGAGACTGGGAGATCAAGCACTCCCTTCTGATTCATCATCATTGCGCAATTAGCTAACATACCTGTAAGGATCACCCTGTACGAGCTCCTACGACTGTCTAAGACCACAAGAGAAGCTCTAATTGAAGCTTTAACGAATACGGAGAGCTTTATTACGCAAGTTACTCCAGTTCCAGAAGCTTTTAAAGAACAATCTTGTGTATAGTGTCTACAAGCTGCAAGAAGTCTGTCATGCATATCATTCACTCAGGAAGATTATAGGCTGCTAAAAAATCACAACAGATAGCTTATCCCTGTCAAACATCAACAAGGGAAATTACAATTCAATGACTTCCAGAAGGTTACAATTTGAAGACTTTTATGTAGATCGATGAATGTTACAAATTGATGACCTTCACGACAACCGATGAAAGCTCTGATCAATGGTTTTCACAACTAATAATGAGAGTTGCAATCTGATGACTCTCACATTTCAAAGAACTAAAGCAAAGATTGCAAAATAATGATCGTCGCGACGCTATGACAAAAGAGATTACAAGTCAACGATCTCTTCAATCCAAGACGCATAACTCATCCCTGCATCCCAGAGGTAAAACACAAGTGATTGCATTCTAGAGTCAAAGCAACACAATTACTATATTCTCAGCCCTTAACATAGCTCAAACACAGCATAAACACAGTGTTTTTAGCTGCTAAACACAATACCAACATAGTTTCTAGGTGCTACGTTCACTATCACGAACGCGACACAATCACAGACGTAGACGCAACATGATCATAGCCAAGGACGTAGCTCAAGCCCACAGACATAGCTCAAGCCCATGGACGCAGCTTAAGCTCGGACACTGACACATCATCTAAACCATTCATTCAAATGCAGGTTCATGCCCAGAATGCAAATCAAGGCGTTTGACTCGTTCAAACATGAGTTGAACGGTTCTGAAACCGTTTCCCATGCTTTGAGGGTGGTTACACCCCACTTATGAGTGATTTAAAGGGTGATTACACCCCTTTAATCCCTTATAAATAAGAGGAAACTCAACCGAGTTAGTGGTTAGAATTTTTTTGATCAGAAACGGCCTGAAAGGATCGACATTATTCCTCAACGGAGATCATCTTCAACTTCGGTAACGAGGAGCTCGTTCTTGGCTATAACCGACTTTCAGTTCAAATCAACTCTTTTATAAGAGTTTAATCTCACTCTCAGTTCCTAAACTCGTTAAGAGTTAATTTCAAACTTGCTTTGTAAGTTCTCCATAGCATCAAATCGTGAGGAGAAGATATCTGTAAGGACCATGAAATTTTGATACTAGTTAAAATAATATTTTAGTATTTTAAAATGTTTAATTATTATTTTTAAAAGAGTATTTGTATTTTTCTTGATTTTCTAGAATTTTCTACGATTTAAAAACCAAATTATATATTTATCTAAATGATTTTGATATTTATAAATTTATTTCGTGCAGTAAAATTTCTAGAATTAATTTGTTGTGTTGTCGGTACTATTACATAATATTTTAAATAATATATTGTATTATTAATATTATTACAAATTATTTCATATAATACATGGTGTTATTAATTATGTGGTTTTGGTATAATTTATTTTATTATTTCTGTTGTTACATATTATCTATCGTATTAGCATAACTAGTACGTTTTACTGTGTACGTAATTGTCTCATAATTATTTAATTTTAAATTTAAGTAAAAATATTTTTATTATTAATTATTCTTGTTTAATAGTACAATATAGGTATATTTTGACTATTCCGTATCAACTGTTATATTACCACAACGTGTACGTTTTTAATTGTAGATATTTATCCCATAATTATTTTGATTTTTAAATACCAGTAGTTATTTCTTTTTAATTAATTTCGTTTTAAAATAATTAACCCTAACCTTAATATTACACTATATATATGTATATATAAATGTAACCCCTCTCTACTGTTCATCATCACCCCGCCGCCTCCCTATTTTCTCTCTCCTCCCTCGTTCTCTCCAACTGCACCAACCCACGTCTCCTCCAACCTCGCCCCGTGGTCACCCCAAGCAGCCGCGAGACCCCCTTCACCGCCGAGCGCACCACCACGGCAGCCTCTCCTTCCCCCAGCGGCCAGCCGCCTTGGCCAGCTCCGAACCACGCCCAGCTCCGCCGTCCTCCTCTCTGCCTCCCGAGCACGCCAACGCCCCGCCGCCTCCGATCTCGCACCGCCCAGCCTCCCCCACGGCCACCATCTCCGACCCTCACCGCCAGATCCGCAGGCCGCTTCCTCCTTGCTCGCTGTCCCGAACCCGCTGCCCTCCGACCACCAGTCTCCGCTCGCCACCAGTTCGCCGCCGACAGCAGCTCCTCGCCAACCTCGACCTCCCCTCCCCTGCAGCGACGCCGGCCCCTCTCTCCCTCCTTTGAACTACACCAGATCCGCATCAGCCTCGAGATCATCGCAGCCCTCGCCCAACTCCGATGACTGCAGATCTAAGCTCCGTCCAACGCCGCTGCCTTCATCCCGCTCGAGCCGCCGACGTCGCAGTTCAGATACACCGCTCGATCAACCTCAGATCCGCCGTTGACTGTGCCGTTCAGATCCGTTGTACCGCATCCGTAGTAGCATCGCCGCCTCGTCATCAGACCCAACGGTCTCGTAGGCAAGATCCCGAACCTTGATTATTTCACGTTAATTATTAGTTTATCATAAATTATTATGTGACTCGTTATTCAATTTCTAGATCTGTTATGAGTTAGTTAATTAGATTAGACTGTGATATGATTAGCTATAGTGTTTATTGTGATTACCTGCGTGGGATTGCTTGACATGAATAGCTGTGTGGAAGCTTGTTGTGTTATCACTTAGTTGTTATCCAATAGGAGAGACTGTACATGAAGACGACTTCTGTTAAAAGTATGATTTATAAGCGTGCTTCAAAGCATGGCTATACTTGCTCGACATCGATATCCCGATGTGAGGAGTCCCGAGTTCCCTCGATATCGATATCCCGGTATGAGGTTTCCTTGATTATTATTATTATTATTATAGCATTGACTAGACGATGCACTCTTGATCGGACGTGTTGTGGGTCACGGTTATGTTCATAGTTTTACAGAAGTCGTTCCACGGTAACTCCGTGGCTAGTGCATAATATTTCATGTACAGTTGTTTAATTAATATGACAAACATGGGGTTATAAAGGGGAATTGGACGGAGAATATAGTATGTATATAAACGGGCACATCGCTTTCTTGTTATCGTGATATCGTGAGTGTTATGTACATGGGCCAGAGGGCCAATACTTGACTTGAAGGCGGCCCCCGGACGACTTTACGGGGACCCGATTATATACTTCAAAATATTCTTCCCTAATTCAAATAACATGTAAAACAAGAATAATATGCTTGCGTGCTTTATGGTGGACCTTGTTAGTTTTGTGGAGATGTAGATCGGTGTTGTTCTTTCATACATAGATCGGGATTAATATTTAATTATCTATAATTTGAGACATATGGTATATACATGAGGGTTTCCTTGTTTGGATTATTTCGCTCGACATACTACGTCTCGAGTTGTAGATTTTTAAGTATTAATTCCGTCTATTGTATGACCTTGTTATGTGGATGATTATAGTATGGCTAGCGGTATGATCTTGTTACTCGGATGTTTATGTTTTTTCCTGATTGTTATACTCTAGTGATGGATTGTATCTAGCTTGTTAGTATTTCAGTTGCATACTTCTATTGTTACTACTATCATCACATGTTTCTATTTTCTGTTATCGCTTTGGTCACTCTTCTATTATTATTACTACTGTTGCATTTGTTATTGCAGACCGTTCCTATTTTCTTTGTGGGGTCGGGTCTTGCCGTGCATCATGCACCTGACGTACACCTGTTTTTTCTCTGGTGTATGTCAGACTTAGGAGAAGAGCAGGTTCAACAGGAGCCAGATGATTCTCAGCAGGAATGCCTTGAAGACGGTGTAGCAGAAGAAGCTAAAGATTAGTTATTGGTCCTCAGTTTTCTTTTGTACTATCTTTTATTTCCATTTGATCAGTGTATTTTTATATTCTCCAGTATTCCATTCAGATAGTCTTGTATAAGGGCATGTTTGACCCGTATTTTATGTCTGGGATGATATTCATTTGTGATATGTATTATTTTATTCTGAGTTGTCTTTATATTCTTGCTATTGTGATCGGGGACCTGTGACTTCGCTTTGTTTTATTTCCAGACGCTTAGCGTATTAGATTGAGAAGAAGAGGTCTAGCACTTATCTCTCCTCAGTCTAATACGTCGTGGGCTTGTTCGCGTCCCGATTCCCTGGTATTTTGGGAAGCAGGGCGTGACAATATCGTTCTAATGAAACGAGGTGTTCAGATCGTCAACGAGAAGCAAACTCGATGCCATTGCTAACAGAAGCGAGCCCCAAGATGAGGGAGTTGCTAGGCCCTATCTTTCCGAATGGGATGCAACCCCTTATCCTCCAAAGTTTGAGGTCCAGACGCTACAAACTTTTGACGGCACAGGATCACCGAATCAACATATCTATCATTTCAAGTCATAGACTAAGAATATGATATCAAACGACGCCATACTGGCTCGATTGTTCATTAATACCCTCAAGGGAGTTGCCTTTCAATGGTTCAGGAAACTGCCTGCAGGATATATTCAAAAGTGGGCGGATCTGGAGAGACTCTTCTTGTCAAGATTCTTTAAAGAGGACACGGAAGTCTCCATCTATACCCTTCTCGCCATTAAGCAGAAGAAGAGGGAGTCTATCAAAGCCTTCGTTAAGAGGTTCCGAAGCATGGCTCTTCGATGTTCATCAGGTATGATACAGTCTACCTTATTGGAGACTTGTCGACATAACTTGCAGACCAACCTGTAGCACAAATGAGGGTTGCAGAATGTCATTCATGGAGACAATTAATCTCTCAAGGTAAAGAGGCTTAAAAAATCATTGCCAGGGTCAAAGCTGAAGAACAAAGTAAGTAGGATCAACCTAAGTAATCGGACCAAGCCTAATCTTCTCAGTCAAAAAGGGAAGATACTACAGTCACTAAAGCCAATCCTCTTCAATAGGATGGTTGGTCCACCAAACTATCAAGTTGACAATATGCCTCTGATAGTTCATTCCCCAAATTCCCCCACTAATACTCTTCAGTAGGATGGCAGGTCCACCAAAGCTATAATGTTAACAGTTACCTCTGATAGTCAAACTCGTCAGATAGTGGGCCACTAGGCAATGTACCCTGTCTACTATTTTTTTCTTTTTTCCCTTGCACTTGTTCAAGACTAGGGGTTGGTTTATTTATGGTCCCCTAAATTATAAGTAATAAATTTTTTAAGTTATCATGTTCAAAAATATGCGTCCATCAACTGCAAAATTCTTTCCCTGTTAAGTCTTAATAAAAAATAGGGGTTGGTTACTTGGAATCCACTGGATTAAGGGTAATGAATCTTTCACATCGTCGAGTTAGCATTATACTTCTAATGATCATCATCCCCATGAAGTATGAATTCAGTTTGCATCACTCCTAATTTGTGACGTTAACAATACACCCCTGATAATCAACTTATCAATCCTCTTCAACATGATGATAGGTCCTCAAATTTTCTTAAATCGTAATCTTCCCCAGTAAGACGCTAAGTCTTCAAAATTTTGTTCAAATCACAAGTACAAATTTCTGTCACGTTAATATCACACCTCTGACAATCCACTTATCAATCCTCTTTAACATGATGATAAGTCCACAAAGTTGCTCTGATCAAATATTTTCCTGTCATGTTAATATCACACCTCTAACATCCAACTTATCGACTCTCTCCAATAGAGCGATAAGTCCTCAAAGTTGCTCCAATCACAACAACCATTTATCATATTAATATCACACCTCTGACAATTCACTTGTCAATCCTCTTCAATAGGATGATAAGTCCACAAAGTTGCTCTGATCGTAACAAATTTCTGTCACGTTAATAGCACACCTCTGATATCTAACTTATCGACTCTCTCCAATAGAGCGGTAGGTCCTCAAAGTTGCCCTGATCCTAATATTTTTAACTTATCAACTCTCGTTAATAGAGCGATAGGTCCTCAAAGTTGCTTCGATCGCAACAAATTCCTATCACGTTAATCCCACACCTCTGACAAAATTAACTTATCATCTCTCTCTAATAGAGCTGTAGGCCCTCAAATTTACCCCGATCGTAACAAATTCCTGTCATGTTAATATCATACATCTGACAAAATTAACTTATTAACTCTCTTCAATAGAGCGAAAAGTCCTCAAAGTTGCTCCAATCATAATAAATTCCTGTCATGTTAATCCCACATCTCTGACAAAATCAACTTATCGACTCTCTTCAATAGAGCGATAAGTCTTCAAAATTGCTCCGATCGTAACAAACTTCTGTCACGTTAATATCACACCTCTTACAATCCACTTATCAATCCTCTTCAATAGGATGATAAGTCTACAAAGTTGCTCTGATCACAACATTTTCCTATCACGTTAATATCACACCTCTAACATTTAACTTATCGACTCTCTCCAATAGAGCGGTAGGTCCTTGTAGACGGTAAGAATTACCGCGGCGGATTAGCAAGCGAGTTCGCCCACAGAACAGGACCACCCCCTCTTAGGCCACTAAGCGGATTCGCTGGCACGCGAATACCCCACGTTGGCCGCATACTCCAAATCGCATGGATCCGCCAGCAAGGCGAATCCGCCTTCACTAATTGAATCCGCCCGCAAGGGAGATACTCAAATCCGCCTTCGTGTGCCGAAGCCACTTGCAGGGAGCCACGTCTGCCTACGTAAGCCGAAAGCCAGGTTTCCAGGGACAAGCCTTCCCTGCTGCCCACGATGCGACAGGAAAGGGGAACAATGTCCCAGGTCCGTCCGACGTCCGCCCGCAACTCAAGCGAATGAGACAGGCGCCGGACCGGCCTGCATACTCATAAATGCAGGTCACTTCACCCATCAGAATGGAGGGCCGAAGCCGTCGACACGCCGTAAGCCTTCTGGAGCTCGCTCAGACACGCAATGTCCGTTCTCTAACTTCTGCCAAGGCCACTTGCCAAGAGCCACGTCTGCCTACGTGAGCCAGAGACCAGGTTTCCAGGGACAAGCCTTCTCTGCCTCCCACGATGTAAGGTAAGGAGGCACAGTACCCCAAGTTCGTCAGACGGTAGTCCGTAATTCAAGCGAACGAGACGGGCGTCGAACCGGCCTGTTGACTCATAAATGCAGGTCACCTCACCCGTCAGAATGGGAGGCCAAAGCCATGACGTGCCGAAAGCTATCCGGAGCTTGCTCAGGCACGCAACGTCCATTCTTCCGCCCCTATTCAGACATAGGGTGAGGGGAGGAAGGGTAAAACACCTCAGGACCGCCGGATGGTCACTCGGTACCTCGCCGCACAAGTGAGCGGACGGTTGCCAGAGCCATCTGCGTCCACATAAATGCAGTGTACCGCGCTCCAAGCGAAAGGTTAGAGCCACCAGCGTTCGACGAGCTGTCCAGGTCCACTCAAGTGTCTGGCAGTCACCATCACGAGTGCGAGGAAGGGCTTTCCCGCTCCTACACGACGTGACACGACATGTAACCCCAAAAGACAACCGTTTGTTGTACAGGGGACAATAGGATGTCTTTGAACAGTGTATGGTCACATCCCATGGTTCAAGGGACAGCCAAACGGTCCCCCTCCCACTTAAAAAAGCTCCTTGCAGCAGCCAAAAGGGGAGGATCGATCAATCAGAGAATCGATCAACCAAACGGAAAATCTCCAAAACTCCGAGCTCCGATCGCCGGCGAACTAGAGGATTCGAACTCCTTTACCCAGAGCTTCTACTGAGTACTGAAGCTCTCCAACAACCTCGGTCGAACCGTCCAAGGGAAGCAGACTCGGCGCAAGCACCGAGCGAAGCATCCTGTAGCTACCGTAAAGTCCCCACAAATATAAACAAGGAGGGCATTTCCCCTCTGCTTCTGTTGTAATTCAGATTGATTTAGTTTGTAATAAGCTTTCTTATAAATACAAACCAAATCCTCCCTTTCCCCGGGAAGATCAGAAATTTACACCTACAGAAGATGGCGACCACAGTGGGAGAAGCTGTTTCTTCAAACGAAATGGTGGTAGCTCAGTTCGACGAGGTTGTTGTTGGGACGACAGTGGAGTCCCTAGAAATCGAGTTCGATCAGGCCAAGTACGAACAGTACTTGTCTTCCTCCTCTTCCGGTGGCGAAGCAGCCCACAAGCGCCACAGAGCCACGCACGGGAGCCGACCTCAGACGGCCAAAGCTCCCACGCCAGAAGACTCTACCGGAGTCCCGATAGGGAAATCCACCCCAAACACTCTCGAGGCCAAGTCCCAGATCGAGAGTAGGGGGGAAGGGTCTACTAAGTGGGTCGCCAAACGACCCTCAGTAGCACCTAGCCCGAAAGAAACATCAGTTCGTTCCGGCACGAGCCACCCCGCCACTGCTCACGCAAGTTCCCCCTCCGCTGGGAGAACTAACCGACAGCAACGGCGGACGCTTGTCGGGCAGAAAGCCCAAACCTCCGCTTCACACAACGGCCTGAACCACCATACAGGCCCGATAAGCGAAAGACAAGAGGGCAACTCGCCCAATATCGGGAGGCCCTCCAAATCAGGGGCGCCAACCGAGAAGGATGGGACCACCCGCTCAGGTGGACTTCGCTTTTCAGGTCATATCCCTGACGCGAACAAACCACCCCAAGTGAGTGGGCCTATCCAAAAAGGTGAATCCTCGAAGGCTGGCGAGCCTCGCCATGAGATCTTGGCGAATAGGCGCAAAGGCAAGGAAATAGGCGACGCGTCGCGAGCCCGCTCGTTTAAACAAAGGGCTGAGACTCGCCTACACGCTAGAGTTCGCCCAAGCGCGAAAACTTGCCCGTCAAGGCGAAACCGCCTAACTCCGACGCCGCAACATTCCACCCATTGTGCACCAGAGGACGCATCCAAAGGCCTCTCGTGTACTCACCCGAGTAGTCCTTCCGATACTGGGGGTTGTCACCAACTACCCATGGAAGATCTACGAGAATATCTGATTCGCAAGCGCACCATACAGGAGGTGAACCCTCAGTGCCACTGTGAAAGGCTCATTCACACAGTGCTCGCCGACTGCCAATGCGTAGAAACGGGGAAACCTTCTGTGTTTGAGAGGATTTCTCAGCAACCCTCTCGACAGAGGGTCTCCCGTCGGAGGCATCGTCACCAAAAGAGACGCGCTACTGACGACTTAGAGCTCCCATCCGTCACCATCAACATGACGGACAAGGGCAAGACAGTATTTTTCGATTCCCCGGATTCGGATTACGTTCTGGGACCCAATCCCCAGTTCACCCGAACCCAGCAAGAAGGCATATATCAGCGTACCCGTAGTCGCAGAAGGAAGAGCGTCGGGATTGACTACTCCGCAGTAGCCCCTCCCTTCTACGGCGAAGACGAGGTTCACTCGGCAGCGGCCACGTCTCAAATTTCACACTCAAGTCAGGACGCGAGGGCGCGGGTGCACATGACGGAGCTCACCCACGAGCAGACGATGACCCAAAAGCTGGAGGAACAGCAGGCGACCATCGACTCTCTAAGAGAGATGATGGAGCAACTGCTGAACAAAAAGAAGAAGAAGAAGAAAGCCCAACGCCCCTTACCCCGACGGACCGGGGACCAGGAGTGGGTGCCTCCGCGCCGTCCGGCGATAGAAACGGAGGATAACAGTAATCCACTATCTGATTACTCCTCTAAGACGTCGCTAGGAACGTCGCATACTGGTGATGGTTCTCGTGACAAGAGGTTCGATGAGTTCCAGGATCAGCTCAACGCGCTGAAGCTTCAGCAAAACATGAACAAGCTGGGGGTGGTCCGCCCCTACCCTATTGAATGGGATACGGTCCCATACCCGGCAAAGTTCAAGCCGATCAGCTTGGTGCAATTCGACGGCAAGGGCTCGCCCTCGCAGCACATCTACTACTTCATGGCACAAACCGGATTCCTTACGGGGAACAACGCCATTCTCACACGACTATTCATAGGCACCCTCAAAGGGGTGGCCTTTGAATGGTTCCGCAAGCTGGAGCCCGGCTCCATCAAAGCATGGGCCGACGTTGAAAAGCTCTTTTTAGCCCGCTTCTTCGACGACGACACCGAAGTATCAATGGCTACTCTCCTTGCTGAAAAGCAACGAAAGTCGGAATCGGTCAATGACTTCGTCAAAAGGTTCCGGAATCGGTCCGTCCACTGTCGAGACCAAGTCTCCGAGTCGACGCTAATCGAGATGTGTCGCAATAACCTATAGATCCATATCTTGTCTAAGATAGGCGCGGTAGAAACCCGGACGTGGAAAGAACTTGTTCGTCAAGGCGAGCAAGTAGAAAACATGATCAAGAGGCTCGAGGCCGAAGAACCATAGCCTAAGAAAGGAGCTGCAGAACCAGCCGCACCAAAGAATCCCCCTCGAACAAGGGGAAAGGAGATCATGGCAGTCGACTCTGCCCCAGCGCCAAAGACTACCCCGAGGCCGAAGCCTAGGCAATTTGAGCAACGCCCCCCGCGGCAGTATGACTTCAAAGAGGACCAGGTGGTAGCGACGCTCGATACTCTACTCAAGAGTGGTCGAATCAAGCTGCCTGAGGCCACAAAGCCTGAAGAGGCGGACAAAACCGGCGACCCAACATACTGCGCTTATCACCGGTTCCTTGGTCACCACACGACCAAATGCTACGTCCTCAAGGACAAACTCCAGGCCCTCTACGATGCAGGGGTCTTAAAGAAAGAGAAGGTTCAAAAGCAGGTGACCACGAACATGATCACCTTGAGCTTTGGAACAGATCTCCCAGAAGTTCATGCTCCAGCGGGGGTGATTCCCATCCCCAAAGCGGTTCTGAAGGTCACCAATGATGATCCTCACAACCAGCGGGAGAAGGGCTTGGTACCACAGACCCTGCCATCGGGGCAGATAATGTGGGTCCATCCAGACCTCCTCAACGACGAGCAATGGACCGCGCGATCGCCGAAGGAGGCCAAACGAAAGCATTGCAACGTTGTCTCTGCCATTCCAGACAGAGACAGCCCAGCGATGGCCACCCTTACTGACTCCGAAGAAGACACTAACGTCTTCGCCACGAGGGCGGGAAAAGAGTTCGCCAAAGAATATCCCGCGAGGGTAGAGAACGCGGCAAGACCTCCCGCGAGGCCAACCGCAACGACCCCTCCTAATCCAGACGCACCCAGCTCAAGTCGCCAACCTTTCCGGTTCAACGTGCTCGCACAGCTGAAAAGCATCCCGGCGCGAATCACCATGTACGACCTCCTTAGACTATCCAGGTCTACTCGGGAGGCCCTACAGGAGACGTTGGCAGATTCAGAGGCATTCTCGACTCATTTCTCGAAAGAGACGGAGGCGGAATAGGAATGTGCGAATTGTTGCCAGGTCTCGGATAGACGAGTCCCTTGCATTACCTTCACTCCTGAGGATATGCTCATTAAGAGTACGACTCACGATCGACCACTGTACTTCACGGGATATGTCGGATCGGCGAGAGTAGATCGGATCCAAGTTGACCCAGGCTCCGCGTTGAGCATCGTGCCTCTGAAACTGATCAAGCACTTGGGGATACCACCGAAGCGTCTGTCCTCAACCACCACGACCATTTTTGGCTTCAACGCCACAGGGACGCGGCCACTGGGCAAAATCCGCCTGAAATGTCGCATAGGCGACATGAAGACGGAGGTGACTTGCTATGTCATCGATGCCGAGCCTTCCTACAACGTGCTCCTAGGGCGCCCGTGGATTCATGGCAACCGGATAGTCCCATCCACTCTGCACCAATGTCTGAAGTATGTTGACGATTATGAACGCGTCAAGACTGTAGTGGCCGACAGACAACCCTTCAAAGGCGTCGAAAACTACTTCGCAGACTCTCTGCTGTATCAAGACTCCGTCGAACCACCGGTTGAGGAGCCAGAAAGCGGCAACGAGGCGGACAGTGAGCCTGAGTACGGCGACAATCTAATCTTAAACGATTTCGAGTCAATTGTAATTGGTAATGAGAGTCATCATGTAACCAACGCTGTTCAGGCGGGAAAGATTGTCGTCAATGAAAAATCCAACTTTGCTTATGTGTCGTCTTGTTCTATGTCTGAGGATGATGAACCCAACGATCTATGGTCGGGACTCTACCGAGATCCTTCCCTGCACATGCCAGTCTGCTCGTCATACGCTGTGAGGGGGCCGCCAATTGACTCGTCGCAAGCTGTATTTGTTGTGCCAGCCCGAAATAGATATCGAAAAGATATTATTTTCGGTCGAGTCGATCGTCCCTTGCGTACGCTCTGGGACGAGTCCGAAGACGAAGACCCGGCACCCCAGTTTTCGCAATACAGTCGAATTGCGAGACGCATGATGAGCGACATGGGGTACGACCTCACTCGCTTAGAAGGCCTCAACTACGGCCGAGGACGCAAGACGGTCATCCGACCCGCCTACGTACCTAAGGGGAAACCCTCGAATTATTTCAACCGGACTAGGAGAGGCTTAGGCTACTCCTCCTCCTCGTCAGATTTATATTTCCAGGTCAACGAAGATTCCGACTACGCATGTTCGGGGGATCAGTCATCAGTAACCTCAGCATGGGACTCAGATGTCAGCGTGAGGGACCTATTCGATGGCCTCATGATCAACATGACTACAATGGATCCCGCCGAGATGGCGACAGACGAGCAACTTCCACTCTATGACGAGACATGGGATCGTCATGTTAACGCCCAATGGAGTAGTCGCTTCGAGCAACGAGAGCCGCCCACCGAGGACGAAATCCTCCAAGTGAATATGGGAACTGACGAGAGTCCCAAGCCCATATTCATCAGTGGTAGCCTGCCTCCTCAAGAAAAGGAGGATCTCATTGCCCTCATACGGGAATACATCGACGTCTTCGCATGGAATTATGAGGACATGCCTGGCTTGGATCCGCGGATCGCCACACATCGCCTCAACATCAACCCAGACGCCAAGCCAGTTAAGCAGCAGCAAAGGCGGTTTCGCCCCCAGATCATGGAGGCGATCGAAGCCGAAGTAAAGAAGCTCATCGAATCCGGCTTCATCAGAGAGGAACAACACCCCGACTGGGTGGCGAACATTGTTCCGGTGCTAAAGAAGAACGGCAAAATCCGCATCTGCATTGACTTTAGGGACCTCAACGCTGCGTGCCCTAAAGACGAATTTCCCCTGCCCATCACGGATGTCATCATTGACAACACGTGCGGATTCGAGAGGATGTCCTTCATGGACGGTTTCTCGGGGTACAATCAAATCAAAATGCACCCCGAGGACGAAAAACACACCGCGTTCAGAACTCCCATGGGGGTGTATTGTTACACGGTCATGCCCTTTGGACTCAAGAATGCCGGCGCAACCTATCAACGCGCCATGAGCACGATCTTTCGAGAGCACCTGCGAAAGACGGTGGAATGCTATGTGGATGACCTCGTTGTGAAGAGTCGCCACAACGGTGACCACCTTCAAGATCTGAAGACGATGTTTGAACTCATGAGGGCTCACCAACTCAAGATGAACCCCACGAAATCATTCTTAGGGATGACTAGTGGTAAGTTCCTCGGCTTCATCGTCATGACAAAGGGGATCCGAATCGATCCAGACAAGGTGCGAGCTATCCAAGAGCTCCAACCACCCCGGAACCTCAAAGAATTGAGGGGCCTCCAGGGAAGATTGGCCTACATCCGAAGGTTCATTTCAAACCTTTCGGGCAAATGTCAGCCATTCTCCAAACTCATGAAGAAAGGCACCTCCTTCGTGTGGGACGAGCCTTGCCAGCAGGCCTTTGAGGACATCAAGGCTTACCTTTCAAATCCGCCAGTCCTCGCTGCGCCGATTTCAGGGAAACCATTTCTCATCTATATTAGGGCCATGGAGCACTCTCTGGGTGCTCTCTTGGCACAAAACGATAACGCCGGCCACGAGCAAGGCATCTACTACCTCAGTAGGACCCTGCAAGGTGCCGAACAACGATACCCAATGGTCGAAAAAGAATGTCTGGCCTTGGTGTTCGCCATCCAAAAGATGCAACACTACTTGGTTGGCCAAACAATCCACGTCATCTCACGGATGAACCCCATTCGAGTCTTCATGACGCAACCCGGGGCACTAAATTGGCGTTTAGCTAGATGGGCACTTCTGCTCTCTCAGTACGACATTCACTTCAAGCCACAGAAGTCGGTCAAGGGTCAAGCCATATGCGATCTCATGGCCAGTCACCCACTGGCATCAAAAACCAACTTGTTTGAAGACTTGCCAGACGAGCCACTTGAAGTCAATGTAACGTCGTTACCGGATGTGTGGCAGATGTTCTTCGACGGTGCGTCTCGTGCAGCCCCGGATGGCTCTATTGTTGCTGGAGTGGGGGTAGTCATCACTTCTCCACGCAACCACGTGCTGCCCCGGGCCTTCTCTTTGATAGAGCCATGTACCAACAACGTGGCCGAGTACAACGCATTACTCGTCGGACTCGAGCTGGCCGAAGAGCTAGGAGTAAGACATCTCGAAGCTTACGGCAATTCCCAGCTCATCGTCAAGCAGATGACCGGCGAATATGAGGTTAGAAACGAAGACTTAATCCCACTCCACAAGGCGGCTGTCCGACTAGTCGAATCATTTGAGAGCTTCCGCATTGAGCATGTGTTGCGTTCTAAAAACACACATGCGGATGCCTTGGCTTCCCTGGCGGCCAACTTGGCTCAACCATACGGAACAATCCAGTCAGTCACAGTGGCGAGCAAGAAGCTCTTCCGACTGAAAGACGCTCCAGAAGCAAACGCCACCCATCAAGTCTCCGATCAGCCCAGTGCTGAGGACTGGCTGATACGAGTCGCCGTGCGAGCACCCTTTGGTCGCGGAATTACCAAAAGGTGGGTTGAGAAGAGGATGACCAAACACAAGAAACAATTCAGTATGGCGAAGGAAAATACCTTCTCTAGATTATGAGTATGAAAAGATTACAATCTCTCTCTCACAATCTCACTAGAATTGAGAACAACCTCTCAACTCTCTCTCTAAAAACCCTAATACAATTATTAGAATTTCTCTCTCTTAGGTCTGATTGTTTAGAACCCTAAAACAATCCTATTTATAGATGTGCAAACGTGGATGACAAACTTGTAAATAAACAAGTCCAAAAGAATCAGGAATCCCTGCCAAAACAGAATCCAAAACGAAACAGGAAACCCAGAAATCGCGATCCGGTCGACCGCCAGGCTTGGTCCGGTCGACCGGCCAGAGAATTTTCTCAAACCCTGCAGCGTGCAGGTTTTCCGGTCGACCGGCAGGTGTGCTGCGGTCGACCGGACAGAGAACTGTCAGCCACCCTGTTCTTTTGCACGTTTCGCTTCTGCTGACTTCTTCCACTGTCTTCTTTGGCTCCAACCACGCTCCTATCCTCAAGATACCATGAGAATCATCTATCCTCAAGCTTCCATGAGGATCACTAAGCCCCTGAGGCGGGGAAGAAGATACACCTGTATCACTGGCGCCTCCCGATCATCGATTACGTCCTATACGGAGTATTGCCCGAGGATGCAAAGGAGCGAGAGTCCGTCCGGAGACGTGCTACGAGATTCTACTACGACTCGATCACCAAGACGTTGTATCGAAGGTCATACGATGGCTTGTTGCTTTGATGTCTCTCGAGAGTGGAAGCACAGGAGGCTCTACGCGAGGCCCACGACGGCATCGGCGGAGCTCACCAGCCCGGACCCAAACTTTGGGACCGCCTACGAAGGACTGGCTACTTCTGGCCTGGGATGGTCCAATACGCCGTTGCCTACGCAAAGCGCTGCCACGAATGCCAGATTCACGCCAACTATATGCATCAGCCACCTGAAGACCTACACCCAATAAAGGCTTCGTGGCCTTTCGAGGCATGGGGGATGGTATAGTTGGACCGATATCCCCGCCATCGGCAAGAGGTCATCGCTTCATTCTTGCGATCACTGACTACTTCTCTAAGTGGGCCGAAGCCGTCCCCTTGAGAGAAGTTAAGACTAACGATGTGATTAAGTTCATCAAACACCACGTCATTTACCGGTACGGCGTACCAAGACGTATCATTCATGACAATGGTACGCAGTTCGTCAGTCACGCATTCACCAGGTTCTGCGACAAGTTCCGGATGCAGAACCTCTCTTCCACGGCCTATAACCCATCAGCAAATGGCTTGGCCGAGGCCTTCAACAAAACGATCATCAAAATTTTGACCAAGTTGACCTCAACCAGCAAACGCGACTGGAACGAGAAACTGGGCGAAAGTTTGTGGGCGTATTGCACCACGGTTCGCACGCCGATTGGCCATACGCCCTACTCCTTGGTATACGGCTGTGAGGCCGTATTGCCATTAGAGATTCAGATCCCGTCCCTCTGCGTCGCTTTGGCAGCAGGGATGACGGTGGAAGACAATCACCGACAACGACTCGCCGAGCTCGAGGCGTTGGATGACAAGCGGCTAGAAGCTCAACAGCATATTGAGTTCTACCAAGCCCGGATGGCGAAGGCTTTCGACAAGAAAGTCAGGCGCCGAGCATTCAAGGAAGGAGAGCTGGTGTTGGCCGTTCGCCGACCAATGATTCTCACCTCCAAGAAGAAAGGCAAATTTCAATCCAAATGGGAGGGTCCATTCGTAATAGAAACAGTCTATTCAAATGGGGCCTACCGCCTCGTCAAGACCAATGGTGACAAGATCATGATGCCTATCAACGGTAAATACTTGAAAAAGTACTACCCTTAGTTCTTTTTCACTAACTCCCACAAGTACATGAGTATAAACTGGTTCTCAAACCCTCCAACTGGTATACGAGGCTAAACTGTCCCTACTCTACCCGTTATGGCGAAAGCCTCTGGCGGAATTCAATTCGCCTATCCTCTCCAACGAGATGGCGGATCCACTAAAGTCGTTCATACCACGACAAACCACTTCAATTCGCCTATCCTCTCCAATGAGATGGCGGATCCACTAAAGTCGTTCATACCACGACAAACCAATTCATTTCGCCTATCCTCTCAACGAGATGGCGAATCCACCAAAGTCGTTCATATCACGACAAACCAAATCAACTCGCCAATCCTCTTCCAGAGGATGGTGGGTCCCCAAAGTCGTTCCAATCACGACATTCCCTGTCACGTTAACATTAAACCTCTGACACAATCTACTTACCAATCCTCTTCATAAGAATGGTAGGTCCCCCATAGTCACTCCAATCGTGACAAAACCCCCATCAGGTTAATGATCACCTCTAATGATTGGCGCCGTTATTCCTACGAATAACATAGCCTAGATGATAGCCTACTACGCAGCGGGTTATTACTTCTGTCAATAGTCACACTCCTACGTCCCTAAACTATTTGGCATATTCCAGCTATCCTAACATTCTCGTAGGCTAACTGATGGGTAGCGGCCTACCACGCGAGGGCCCCTACAACGATCACACGTCATATTCTTACATCCCTGACGATTCGATCATCATCTGTCGTCGCCTATTCAGACGGTGACGACTGTTAAGAGCAATTCGGCAGACGGCATCTCTGCCGATTCCTCAAGCGATAACTTGCCGAGTGGCAAGTCGAAATTGAGTTCTTCAGTCGGCCACAGGAGTGAACAATTCTCCTCCGCTGCAGGCCGAGTGTTACTCTCTTAATCCCACTAGAGCTACAACACGAAAATCGGAGTCAACCCGATCCCACGCTGTAAGCAACCGAGAGCAGAACAAGAGCCCAAAACGACTAAGTTCAGAACAGACAGTCAAGTGCTCAACAAATCCAACTCAAATGCCAGAACAACACAAACAGGAAGAAAAGGCAGAAAACTATGCATATGAAACGAAAATAAGCAAGAGCTTAAGGCCATTATGGGCCAAAGTTTGCACGCATAAGTTTTTCAAGTTACGGTGCTTGAAGCACCGACTAAGTTGACAAAACAGCAAAAGAAAAGAGGAACAAAAGAACAGATTTAAGCAAACAGAGCATTACAGAAATTTCAACAAGCTAAAGGACCCAATTTTGGCCTTGGCTTTCGCGAGGGCCTTCTCACGATGGATCTTCGCCTTCTCCCTCTGCTGCTGCTGCCGCCTCGCCAAATCTGCTTCGTTGTCCTCCTCTTCCTGACGAAGGAGCTGCAGTGCCCTCTCCACCTCCCTGGCAGCCTCTCCGAGCTTCCCCGCCTTGCGCAAACGCTCCTGCAACTTCGCCTCGCCGTGGAGAGTGCCGGCGTCCTCGAAGAAAGCCCTGTCCAGGTAGGCGTCCATCCGGTCCAGCACCGTTTGGTGCCGCTTTCGCAGACGTCGGAGCTCGGCCTCCTTCGCCAGGATCTGCTTCGTCCTTTCTTCGTGCTCGAGCAGAAGGCGCAGGGAGATAGGCGGCGGCACGTTGGAAGGATCTTCGTGGACCGCCTCTTCGAGGCGATACATCCACTCCTCCACTCGATGGAGCTCCTGCTCGCAGTTGCGTGCGAGCGAGACATCGCCCGACCGGCGGATCTCCCTTAAGCCCGCTTCCACGAGGGGAAGCACATCATAGTACCGGCCGGCGCCCACCCCGACCTCAAGGGCGACCCCCCGTACCAAGTCCTCCAGCCGCACAAGAGGGACGAACGCTGGGTGAGCCAAGGGATCTGGAACGGAAGACCCTTGGGCTGAACCCACGGGAGAAGCCGGTGGGGCGTCAATATTAACCACGGTGGCGGAAGAGCCCACCTCTTCGGACACACTATGTTCGGAGTCGGAGGCCATGGAGTGGAAGGGTTTGCAACGGTGATCTTTCGTCTCGCGGACTTTTCTCGAAAAAGAAGGAGCGTGGCTGAAGAAACGGCGAGTACGGGGAATATATCTGAAAATCTGACGGTCACGATCTGTCCCCTCGAACGATCGAGCGGTCCAGATGCCTCGCGGCGCTTCGGGCTCAACACCATTTAAAGCCCCGCTTCTCGAGACCCGAACCGACCGATCGGATGAAGCCCAAGAAGCAAGGCACCCTGTCACTTTGCCATTAATGGGCATTGACACGTCTTTAATTCCTTAGCTGGCAAGCATTTGGGCCCGCTGGAAGACGCGTAGCATGAGATTTCGCCTACAACCTAAACTCGCCTTTTCGGGAGTCTCGCTTGCGTTCTAAATTCGCCAGCGACATCGGCACAAATCCGCCAATACTAGAGATTCGCCCACGGTTCGAATTCGCCAGCAGTCGAAGTTGATCCTCACGGCGAACTCACCGACGGTTTAACACGACTCTCTCGGCGAATTTGCCGACCCGTATTTGAGTTGAGTTTTCACCCAAGTGTTGCGACCTGAAACCGCTGATAGGCTATGCCAAAAGAAATATTGAAGGGGTTATATCCAAAAGGAACACGACGAGGAAGAACACAAACTGCCTCAAATGCTTCTAGACAGTACATTTGAACAAAGTTATGTTTTTTGCAAATCACGAAAGTCATAATATTGCGTTCGAAGAAGCAAAACATGCACCCAGTGTTTAAGATAATACATCTGAACAAAGTCGTGACATAGTTTCAAAAGCAAGACAAATAAACAAAGTGTCTTAAACATGAATACATGGTGGGGATCCTAATCAGACACACTGAAAGAAGAAATGTCTTCCTTGGCCAATGCCACCTTCCTTGCGAAGTCCTCACGAGCCTTGTCCTCGGCCGCCTTCCTGATGCGATCCTCAAAGCTCGATCTGGCGGCGGCATCCTTCTCACGCAAGGCTTGAAGACGTTGAGTTTCCTCCTCAGCTTTCTTGCTGACCTTGACAACATCGGATTGGAGCTCCTTCCAATTCGTCTCCACCTGCCTTAATTCGGCTCTCAGGCGAGCCATGGTGCGATTAAGGTCGATAACTTGATCCCCCAACTGCTGTTGTTGGCTCACCCAGAAATTGGTGATGGATTCCGAGTCAGCAATTTCTTTGAAGCGGACCTCCTGTTCCTGGGCCTCCAGACGTCGGAGATGAGCCAAACAAGACTCCACGTCCGGGCCTTCCCGCAGCAATGCCTCTAGCCCTGTCATACGCGACTCCAGAAGACGAAGTTCTCACATACAACGGGTGAAAAGCCGATTTTCGCCCGATCGTCGAATGTCTACCGCACGGTCCAGGAGAGATTGCTTGAAACTGGCAAAACTACCCAAGCCGAGATCGACAAGAGAAATCACCTGTTTCACGGCGTTCTCGAACTCCTCGACGCGGGCCTGCCAAGACGAGGAGCCAGGGGGAGTAGGCTTTTGACCGGGGGCGAGCATTGCGATTGGGGGAACCTCGAGATAAGGTTCCATTCCTGGTTGCGGAGCAGATTCCTGGGCAGGAGGAGCCTCCGGGCTCTCGGGCTCATCATCGGATATCAAGATAGGTTCCGCCTCATGCTCCTCAGGAAGCGGTGCATCATCATGGGCTGAGAAGCACA
>BQKN01062951.1:0-13482 GCA_022839385.1 Asparagus kiusianus
TAGTCCCAAACCACCAGCGCCCCTTAGATGTGTTACCTCCACATAGAAAATCCATATCATCAAACTGAAGAAAAGGTTTGTTCTTAATTCTTAAATACTCATCATTCTCCTGCGGTAGAAAATTCATAATAAATATATCATAGTTTTAATTATATAATATTCAAATGCTTTACTGATAGAAATTTAAATAATACCTTTATCAGTGCCTCCTAATCTTTTGCGGTAGGTGCAATCACCATATTTTTACCTTCATCCCAACCCCAACCTGATTTATTTCGAAGTTTATAATTAAGGGAATATTGTTTTTTTCAAAATTTTATAACGGTTTTGCATTTGTAGTTTGCCTCTGTCCTTTTGTCCAGTCCTAACTTTATACTCATCGGTTACATTTTGCCATTGCTCGGTAGTGAAATGACCTCCATTGTTCTTTCCTTTAAGGACCATTTCTTTTAATATTCCCATCAAACAATTATCTTCCTCTATAGTCCAGTTCCTGGCACGAGGTCTTGACTACCCACCTTCGGGTTGAGATTGTGATATGAAGTTCTTCTTAGCCATTCTAGATCATAATGAGAATTTTAAAAGAAATTAATCAATTGAACAATGCTATGTAAACTATTGTGTTGGAAATACAAAGACATACAAAAACAAACTATAACAAATGAGCATGCGAAGTTGGAACAACAAAAGATTCTCAAAAAGAGTAAAGACATAACTGCTCCCCTTAGTTACTGCATAGTAAAAGAAACTTAACCTACTCCATGAAATAAATAACTAAATAAAGGTTACAAAAGAAGATTTCTTTTTTACTGAACCAAACTAATTATGCACATCAAATAATTAATCTTACGATTATAATTTTTGGCGTGAAGGTCACACTTGTACTGAATATATACTGTACAGAAAAAGGAATGACATAAGGCATGTTAATGTATAAGTTAAGTGCATGAACTGAAACTCTTGACAACTAGTTTTCTGCAATGGGCATGATTGAATTCAACAGTAAGTTTGAACAAACAGAAAAAAATTCTTGTACACCTGTTAACTAGAGGCTCACATGTGATAGATGATCTGGATAGGACAATTTGTATGATTCAGGTTAGGATGATTGATACAGGTTTCATCAAGTAGACGAGTAGTTGCCTATCTGTTTGCTTGTAGTGAGGTTTCATTCCTAATCACGTGACTAGTTTAAGCATTAGTCTATAGATAAGATGATAGAAGAACAGGCAGTGTTGTATTTTTCAATATGATTTTGAATCATCATCTACACTCCAACACTTCTACTCATAGTACTCTATCCTTAAAATGTATCATGTTCTCTCTTTCTTACGTCCATCTAGTTCACAAAAGTTTCCTGCTCACTCTAGTTCTTCTTTCCACTTTTATTCAAAGCTCCAATACCATCAAAATATTTTGTAAGATCAATCTCCCTATGCGTAAAACCTCACAACCTTCGCATGTTGACCTGTGTAACCTTAAAACACTTCTCCTTTCGTCATTCAGTCATTGATATGTGTCGAGTTCTCTCCTCTTGAAGTTCCACCTTCTCGTTCTTAGTTTCCCATCACTCTAGTTCTTCTCTTTCACTGGTTAATGTAAATTTCTAATACTTATTAACAAAGTTTGCTCTTTCCAGATAAACTTAAAAAACTTTTTCATGCTAAAATAAATATCTCCTAGTAAGGAAAAAAGATCTATTGTCCACTATCCACTTATCAAAGATATTTATCCTCCTAATAAAGAACATTGCTTTGATAAAGAAATTGAGGAAGAGTTTCACACTGATTAATACCGATACTGCCAAAACCTGCTCTCTAGCTAAACAATTGTAAGGTCACATAAAAACATTGTTGGTGAGAACAGCATGAAGTCACTACTCTAGTCAAGGTTCAGCCTGCTAATTCTGCTCAGATTCACAAACAACAAACATTGAGAGGGAATCTCCCTAGTCAGACTCTTGGAACTCTAGTTTCCTTAGTTGTGGGGAATTGTCAGAAGTAGTGGTGGAAAAAACAAGCTACAACTATGAGGGAGATTCCCCCTCAATAAAAATACAAGACCTTAAATCCAATAGAATACACACCTGATTTCATATAAAGTTAATGGTCAGCTTATGCTTAATAGGAAACATCTAAAACACAAGTGAATAAATTTTGCTCATTCCTAACATATAACCAAACCAAAGTTTGATATGCGTTACAAGTGTCACCAGGACACTGCATTTTACAAGATTTTATGGTGTCAATCCCTTGCACATGATACAAGCACTTGAATTGTGTCCTAGGGACCTGGACACTTTCATGCAATTAAGAGAAATGAAAAATGTATAATTGTATCTAAAAAATGCAGAAAGGCATTAGAGGACTCTAGAAGGGATTCAAAGGAAAGAATAGAAAGAAATGTCATAAACATGGTGGACATGCAAAACACAAAAAAGAATTAGAGAAAGCAAAACAGAAAAAGAACACACAATCTTTTGAAAGACACAAACATTATCAAATCTAAGTGTTAAATAACTTATGTTGGCTGAAACAAAACTGAGAAAGTACAGTTAGATGTTGTTGTGAATGCACAAAATAATTGAAATTAACAACTAGATAGTATTCTCTAATTAGGTGAAGCATAGCATAACATAACATAACTAATACCTAATAATACTTTTTCCAGTCAGGGGTTATGTCAGACCCTTCACAATGGAGTTGTACATGTTTTGGATAGATACTTAAGATTAAGATAATAATCAATTATTACTAAGATAATATGTGGTAAATGAGATAGGTAATTCAGAGGGCAATCAGGACTAGAGGCTCCAATATACAAATCCCACACCTGATTTTACATGAATTCATAAAAATCTTTAAATTAACAAGGAGTCATTATTCTCTAATTAGGTGATGCATAAGAAATCTTTGCACCCAAATGCATAGCTAAATATTCAGCAAATGAATAAGTTAATATACATCGACATCATTATCATTTGACCGAAGGAATGCATCATCGACTCGATGAAATAAAATAGAGAATAAAGCAATCAGAACATTGAGTACAATGTCACATATTTAGTCCCATCCTCAGAAGCATAAACAAAACTATATGGAAGCTCAAGCAGCAAGCACTCAAGTAGCAAACATAAACAGGACGTTTTCAATGTTCTGATATGTGTATGTGTTTGTATGTGTACTTGGCTGAATGAAAGATACAAGCATTATCTTCATTTAGGCACCCATATGAAATCATTCATTCACCGGGTCTTAAAACAATCAATCTAAAATTGATCATATCACATCTAAGCATAAAAAAAACTTATGTTGTCTGAAACAATTCAATACAAGATCCGAAAATGTTGGCAGCCAGGAACTGAATAGTTGTTAAGGTTTATTTCAGCATAATGTATGACAATATTAAAACTAGACTTTAACAGCATACATAAGTGAGATAATGTAGACCAAACATAATGTATGACAACATTAAAACTAGACTTCTTGTACCCCCTCTGAATCACTTTAACAACATACATAATTGCGATAAAGTAGACCAAACATGTAGATGTGAGTCACTAGCAGCAAATTTTTTTTATTGTAATCTAGTAATCAGGTCTGTCTCTTGACAACATGTCTACTCTGTATAAACTTATATTTGATATGCAATCACATCAAATAAAAACTTGCAGGTTAAATATATAACCCTTTATAAATGAACCATTACATACCATTAACATTCTCTAACTTTCATAAAGATTAAACCATTACATACCAAGAGGTCAGACTCTGCAACTAAAATACTAGAATATTTTGTAATCGACCCAAGTTCTCCAATTTCAGGTACATTTCAATTTACTTTCTTTTTCGCCAGCCTCTTTAGTATACAAACAATTAAGCAAATGGTTCATAATGATATTTTCTGAAATTGTAGCATCACAATATAGAATAAAAGCCTTAAATTTCATCCTTCAGCAAGCTTTTAATAAGAGAAAAAAACATCAATCAACCAAAGAGATTCATATGAACATTATCGATTGTATGGCAAACATTTGAAAACCAAATTGATATTGCAAAATCAACATACCTCTCTTTTCTTTGCCTCCCGTCTTTTGAGATCCCAATCGGCTGCAAATTCCTCTCTTGTTCCCCCTAAAATATTCCTATTAATAGTTGGGGAAAAGAAGGAGGAAAATTTTTAGAGGGAAAAATTGGAGGGAAAGAAGAAGAGGGAAATGATTTTGGGGAAGAACTGCTTGATGCGAATCATACCGTATAACTGAAAGATATCTGGCCTCCCAAATTTCCGCTGCCAAGATGTGAAATTCCACCGCCTACCTAATTTCCATTGCCAACGTCAAATTTCCATCGCCTACCCTCGCGTGAGAAGGAGGGTTAAGCCTTGTTCCGCCTATCTGAAAGGATTTGTTAACCCTTCGAATCACGGGTTAAATGGGTTTTTGGGGTCACGTGAGGGTTAACTAACTCTTGGGGTAATTTTGGTGTTTGGCAGGTTAATGGAGGGTTAAACCCTCTTAACCCTTCATTTATCCCTTTGCCAAACACAACCATAGGGATGCTTAAATAGAAAACAAACTAAACTGCGGACCCAATTTTTATTGAAAAATAGAAATAACAAAACTATACTTAAAAGACTCCCTATAATTAAGTAAACAAATCGGTCAAATTTAGAATCAAACTGGATTTATTTCCTAATCAAAACAGTATCCTAAATTATTACCTAAAATAGTAAAAAAACTGATAAAAACGCTGATATCCACTATTCAGATCTCCAATTCTCAGATCTCTCACATATGACGGCTTTATCCACTATTCAGAATTTACAAAATATAATTATATGAAGTTCAATAAAGAGGTATTACTATAATAAATTACAACACTCATGAAGACACATAAGTTGCTTATCTATTATTTTCACAAGTCATGAAACAGTGGGTCTGGTGTATGATAGGTTACCTTTCGCACAATATCTCTTGCTTGCTGGTTGAAGATGATATGGACAAAGCAATACATACATTAGCTAAAGAATACTTCTACACGTATATTATGTTTTAAAATTAGTCTCAAAGTACTGAAATTACTATTGTGTCCCCATATTTTTATATAAGAATGAGTCCATAACTTTTAAACTTAGTCCCTTATATCATTGAAATTGCTAATAATCCCTCCAATCAAGAGTAGCCGTGACAAAGTATAGGAACAGGAAAGCTACCATTTCATTGATTTGATGGGTCAATTTTACAATATTAAAAAGTGTAATGGACTACTATCATCAAATAGATCATCCATTTCCCGTGACCCGGCATAGGAGCGAATCCTTTCCAAGTCCCCCATCTCTGGATCGCTAAGGACAACCGGACCTAGCGTGTCTCTGTAGGCTATCTAAAAATTACTGCAGATATCTGATCCTCATCAAACACCGATGATGAAAGTTATGACTTAACGACTTCCAGAAAGCTATAATTAAAAAATTTTCACGTAGATCGATAAAGGTTATAATCTGACGATCTTCATAACAACCGACGAAAGCTCTAATTCAACAACCTTCACAATCAACATCGGGAGTAACAATCTGACGACTCTCGTATTTTCAAGGAGCTAAGAGAAGGTTACAAGATGACGATCTTTGCAATGCTCTAGCAAAAGAGACTACAAATTAACGGTCTCTTCAAATCAAAACGCGGAGGTCGTGCCCGAGTATCAGATTCAAAATGCAGAGGTCATGTCCGCGTTTCAGATTCAAAACACAGAGGTCGTGGCTGTGTTTTAGATTCAAAACACAGAGGTCATGCCCGCGTTTCAGATTCAAAATGCAGAGGTCATGCTCGCGTTTCAGATTCAAAACGCAGAGGTTATGGCTGCGTTTCAGATTCAAAACACAGGGCTCACCACTGCATTCCAAGCTCAGAACGCAGGGCTCACTACTGCGTTTCTAGCCGCCAGTACGGAGCTCAACTCTACGTTCCAATCCGAGAATGCAGAATTCATGCCAGAACGCGGATTTTGTGTTTGACTCGTTCAAACACGAGTTGAACGGTTTTAAAACTATTTTCCACGATTTGAGGGGATCACTCCCACACTTAGGAGCGAATTAAGGGGGCGATTACACCCCTTAATCCCCTATAAATACCAGAAACTCAATTGAGTTCGGGATCTCTTTTGGATATCTTCGGATTTGGAGGCTCTTGGAGATCATCTTCATCGGCAACAGAGAGCTTGGAGCTTCGGAGCTTTGATCTTTTCTTGTAAACCGATTTTGGTTGGATTAAATTAACTCTTTCAAAGAGTTTCAAACTTGTTCTGAGTCCTTTAACTCGTCAAGAGTTCTTACACTTGCCTCGCAAGTTCTTCTCCTTAACGTCCAACGGAGAGGAATCAGCCTTGTTCCACGAAGCAACATGTTCGGATCGTCAACGGGATACAAGGATCTGAACTTTTATTGACATCAAGAAGAACCCAGGTTAAACTAATGGAAGGGTTTCCGTCGATCCCTTCTCTTTTTTTGTAAATCGAAAAACCAATTGAGAGGAATTATAATTTCTTTTTTTAAGTTTGTTAGAGAGAGATTACATTGAGAGAATTGTGATCCGTTCTTTTCCTAAGTCTGTTAGAAAGAATAATACAAATTTATTTTCTTAATTTTCTTCTTTCAATTTTCCCACCAAACAAAAGATTTCGACTCCGCTGGGGACTAGGTTCACTGATGAAGAAGTGGTGGCGCAATCACTGCCGAACCACCAAAGGAAGTCCTCTCCTTTGGACTAGATCTCTCAAACAGCCTCTCCTCTAGAGGAATAGGCTCAGCCGCAACCAAACTCGTTAACCGAGTTGAAGGTTACACACCCGTGCCAAAACGACGGGTATCGGGTCACAAAAGTCTCATTACGGTGACAAACTCGATCGACACAGACAGCAACATTGTAAAATCCTTAAAATAGGCCAAGAAGAACGTCGCTCATCAAAGGAGAAGATCCCGACGATGGGCACAACTCTGAGACAACCGATCCTCCAATCAACGCGAGCTATGCATTTGTGAGCCTCAACATGAGCTCCGTGTTTCTGTTTTAGAACGTAAGTCTCACGTTTATGTACCCAAGCATGAGCTTCGCGTAAGCCAATCTAAACACGAACCTCAGTGGCGTGTTGTACAATCAAAACACAGACCTCATGAGAACGCTACTTCATTGAAACGCAATCCTCAAGGGAATGTTTCTTAACCAAAACGCAGACCTTGGTCTAGTGTTGTTCAAACAAAACGCAACCCTCAAGGAAGAGTTTCACAAACAGAACACAACTCTCAGGAGTGCGTTCTAAAACCAAAAGGAAGATCTCAGGACTACGTTGACCAGCCAGAACGCGACCCTCAGTGGCGCGTTTCATCAACAAAACACGGACCTTAGTCCTGCATTACTAAACAAAACCCTCGCGTTTCTTACGTGATGTGTCAAGTCGTGTTCAAGGTGACCGACATAGACTTCAAATAATAGATTTGGGCCTGAGTAATAAAACCTAATACATATCTGATGTATATTATGGACCTTCGGGTTGCTACCCTGAACCCCGTCGAGGGGTAGTCTAAACCCCCCCCCCCCCAAACCCCCCCAGCCAAGGGCGCGTCGCCCTCTGGACCCCTGGCTCGCTGATCAGGAAGTGAGACCCCTGTACTGGGTTATTCGTAGCGCGACTAGATTGATGGGCGGACATAAAAAGTTTACAGATTCAAGGCATCTCAAGAAAATCTATGTTTATCAGGAGCCAGTCCCATCCAATCATAGACTGGGGGTTCCAGTTTAAACCTCACGATCAATGAGTAACTCATCTCAAGCCTCCATAACAAACTTGAGAGAGTTCATATCAAGAGAAAGACCAATACAAGTCACTCGTTTATGCCAATGCGAATGACTAATTTCTGCGGTCCTCTCGGAATGTCAATGCTACTCACATGCGGCCAAACCGATAGTATTCAACCGACAGATGAAAGTTGCCTTGCCAAACCAGTATAAGAGATGACGTTCCCACAAGAAGACGACTTCGAAAGAAGAGTACTTTGGAGTCACTTCTAACATGGTGAGTATAGGGCGATCATCAATCCCTAACTCCGATGAGGCAGAGATGGATCAGCCCTCTAGCTTGAAAGAGATCCGGAGTAAGTCTGATAGAATCTATCAACACACTTGGACTCAGAAGGGGGTCATACCACTCATCGATTATCGAAAGTTGACTAAAGGAATTAGGTCCGATGATGAACATTCAGTCATCGCAGTATCTCAGTCCTCTAGTTCTTTCGAAGAATATGAGAGCCCTGCTTATATGGCGGGAAACCATGATGATTTAGTGGAAAGACTTGATGAACAGCAAGCCATGATCAAATCTCAGCAGGAGGCCATCAATGAACTTCTGGCTCTGATGACTCAAATCATCACAGACAATGCCAAATCTCAGAAGAAAGATTCGCCACCCAGGTAAGAATCTTCCCAGAGAGGAAAATTGTCTTCATCCCGACCTCACACAAGCAAAAGGCAGGGAAAGTGGTTGATGCTGCTGCTTTTGACCAAGAAGTCCATAACCTTAGATCTTCCTCTGAAGATGGAAGAAAGACTAAGAATGAGCAGAATCTCTAGTCTGAAAAAATAAAAGAACTGGAAGCCCGCCTCAATGCCATAGCCCACAGAAGCGAGCTCCAAGATGAGGGAGTTATTAGGCACTATCCTGCCGAATGGGATGCAGCCCCTTATCCTCCAAAGTTTTAAGTCCTAACGCTACGAACTTTTGATGGCACGGGATCACCGAACCAACATATCTATCATTTCAAGTCACAGACTGGGAATGTGATATCGAATGACGCTATACTGGCTCATTTGTTCATTAGCACCCTCAAAGGGGTTGCCTTTGAATGGTTTATGAAACTGCCTACGGGATAATCAATGTTTGTGGGAAATTTTGTAGTGAAAAGACAGTGAAAGAAAATAAACATGTATTCTCTCAAAATCAATTACAATTTGGATTCCGATTACAAAAGAGATGAGAATGAATTTGATTCTCCCCTTTGTTTAAAACTAGGTTCTTCACGGTGGCGATGGAGTGCCTCCCTCGAATGCTCGCGTCGAGTTTGCTCTCCGTTGACGATCTGAATGTCTTGATTCACTAGAATGTGGTCTTCTCCTCACGATTTGATGTTGTGGAGAACTTATAAAGTAAGTTTTAGAACTCTGAACGAGTTTTGAAGAACTCTGTAAAAGAGTTGATTTGAACCGAAAATCGGTTAATAAGCTAAAGTCAGAAAAAAGCTTCGGTGGTCAATCTCCAGATCCGAGAATGCTCCAAAGATCCTCTCTTTGCTGCCAAGCTCCAGAGTCAATCCGAGCCAAGAATTTCTAACCTTGCTGCCAACTCCCAGATCCCAAAAGCCAGCCCGAACTCAATTGAGTTTATCCCTATTTATAGGGGATTAAGGGGGTGTAACTGCCCCTTAAATCACTCCTAAGTGGGGTGTAACCGTCCTCCAATCGTGGGAAACGGTTTTAGAATCGTTCAGCTCATGATGAATGAGTCAAACAACGCCCAAGTTGGTGTTCAGGATCCTAACTCCGCATTTTAGACTGGAGACGCGGAGTTGGGTACTCGCTGGATGTTGAAAAACACGAGGGCCACCCGCGTTTGGTTTGTTGAGGATTGGAAACGCGGGGGTCGCCTGCGTTTTGCTTGTTGAAGCTTGGAAATGCGAGGATCGCCTGCGTTTTGCTTGTTGAAGCTTGGAAACGCGAGGATTGATTGCATTTTGCTTGTTGAAGCTTGGAAACACGAGGGTCGCCTGCGTTTCAAGAATTGGAACGCGGAGATGACTTCCGCGTTTAGAAAGGGCTAGTTGACTTGTAGCCTCTTCTGTAGAGCGTTGTAAAGACCATTGTTGAATGATCTTCATCTTGGCTCCTCGAAAATATGAGAGTTGTCAGATTGTAACTCCCGATGTTGATTGTGAAGGCTGTTGATTAGATCTTTTATCAGTTATTGTGAAGGTCATCAGATTGTAACATTCATCAATCTAAGTGAAAGTCTTCAAATTGTAACCTTCTGGAAGTCGTCAGATTGTAACTTCCATCATCGGTGTTTTGATAGGGATCAGCTATCTATTGTAATTTTTAGACAGCCTACAATCAACTTATTGACTCTCTTCAATAGAGCGATAGGTCCACAATCTTATCATGTTAACAAAACACATCTGACAATCAACTTATCGACTCTCTTTAATAGAGCGATAGGTTCACAAATCCGTCAAGTTAACATCACACCTCTGACGATCAAATTAACTTATCAACCCTCTTCAATAGAGCGATAGGCCCATAAAATACTGTTAGGTTAACATCACACCTCTAACGGTCAAACCCCCAATGAACTTGTTAATCCTTTTTCAGCAAGAATAGCAAGTTTTTATTATAAAATCTCCAGCGAATTAAAGATTTTCTAGAATTATCCTAGTGATAATGAAGAAATTTTCTAAATTTTACTTTAAGTGAAAATTCATGCCAAGTTAATACTACACCTCTGACACTTCCAACTTTCTTTAAGTGTTTCAAGTGAAAACATAACACGGGAATAAACAGTGGTAAAGTTTACGTATTCAATATCATAGTAGGTTGTTATTAATAATACCAGAATCCATGCCTTGCACACATGTGGGACTTTATCTCGATCCCTAAGTAGAGATAAGTCTACACCTAACACACATTGTCGGTTAGTCTTTCCCCGTGAAAATGACAAAAGCCTACGCATTCAATATCGTAGCAGGTTGTTATTAATAACACTAGAATCCATTTCTTACACACATGGAGGATTTTATCTTGATCCCTAATTAGAGATAAGTCTGTATCTAACACATGCTGTCGGGTGGTCTATTCCCGCAATAATAGTAAAGTATACGTATTCAACATTCTAGCACCAAAAATTCATGCATTTCATGCATGGGGGACTTTATCTTGATCCCTAATTAGAGATAAGCCTACGCCTAACACGTGTTGCCGGATAGTCCATTCACGTGAAATTGACAAAGTCTATGTAATCGCATCATAGCACTAAGTCTAAGAGAGTTCATTCTTCTAGCACAACGTTACATGTGGAACAGACTTAGACAATCCACATGCTAGCCCGACTCAAACGGTAGTCGGTAAAGGCTTATCAAATTCTTTGATAGCTGAGGGTTTGCTAAAAATTCTATGAATGTTTGCGGGCCCATCAGCTGAATGGATGTGAGCCGTGACGTGACGTTAGAGAGCTTCTATGAAAGTTTTAAAAATTTTTGGATTTTTTCTTCGATTTTTCTTGGATCTGGATCAAGAAAATTCATTTTTTAGATTCTGGATCTGTTTTTAAAATAAAATTGAGGAATTTTTGGATCTTGTGTTGTTTGGTCGTCGATCCCCATGCTCCTCACCGGCGAAGTGTCGCTGGCAGCCTCGCTCTTGACTCCAACGACGATGGCGGCGTCAGGTAACCCTAGGGTTTCTTCCTTTGGGTGTAGGAGCAATGGCGACGGCGGTTTCAGATTGAAACCCTAAGGGTTTGTACGGGAATTAAGGATGTGGTTACCTTGCGAGGCTTGAAAGCTTCAAACGAACTTCGCGTTTGTTCTCAGGTTGAGCCTCGCGCTCAATTCAAACGAACCTAGTGTTCATTCTCAGGTTGAGCCTCACGCTCAATTCAAACGAACCTAGCGTTCGTTCTCAGGTGAGCCCCGCGCTCAATTCAAGTTGAGCCCCGCGCTCAGTTCTCAGGTGAGCCTCACGCTCAATTCAAGTTGAGCCTCGCACTCAGTTCTCAGGTGAGCCTCGCGCTCAATTCAAGTTGAGCCTCGCGCTCAGTTCTCAAGTGAGCCTCACGCTCAATTCAAGTTGAGCCTCGCGCTCAATTCAAGTCAAAGCTCGAGTTCGTTCTCAAGTTGAACATTGCGTTCATTCTCAGGTCAAACTCTGCGTTCATCCTCAGGCGAGCCCTGTGCTCAATCCAAACGAACCTCGCGTTCGTTCTCTAGTTGAACTTCACGTTCATTAACAAAACGAATCTTGTAGGATCGCTGCAATGGCACTCAAACACTAGAAGGGGGGTTGAATAGTGTTTATGAAATCTAATGCGGAAACTTTAAATTTCAATAAAATAATATCACAAAGGGTAAGAAAGATCAAACCAATGTGTAGATAATCACAGAAAATTGCATACGCAAACACAAGGATTTATACCGGTTCGGTCCTCCAGACCTACATCCAGTCCCCAAGCCTCGCTTGAGATTTCTCCACTATTTCCACTTGCAAACCCGCAAGCACTTGCAACCCGCAAGCAAACCGTACAACATTGACAATCTTCAATTGCCAATGCCACAACAATCTCTTCTTTCAAGAGATTATCAAACTGAAACAAAATGGTACAACTCTTTCTCTTCCTAGAAGCCTTGATGTGTAGATGTGAGTAACTTACAATAGGCTATAGGAATGGTTTTTGTTCTAGAGTAATAGAACTTTTATCAAGAACAAAACTGAAATTTTCATGCAGTTTTTCTCTTCAAAATGATCATAAGAAGTCAAGAAAAACTCAAGTTTATATGAAGGAATTCTCTTATGTAATTTTAGAACTTAACACCTATTTATAGGTACAATTTTAGTTCAAAAACATTCAAAAATAACTGCCAAAAACGTTCACTAAACGTTCATATATATTTGAAAAATATGACAGTTAGAATGGCTGTCTGGTCGACCAGATTGAAGCCTGGTCGACCAGACAGAGAAATTCTGGAAGTTCTGTCTGAGTCTGGAGCCTCTGGCCGACCAGGTCCATATCTGGTCGACCAGACAGAGATTTTTTAGAATCTGAGTTCTGGTTCAGATGTATCTGGTCGACCATACCTATCTTTGGTCGGCCAGAAACCATATTTTTGATATTTTCAATAGTTTAATAACTTATTCATATGTTGATTAGAATTAGGATTATACTTAGAATATTTTCTATGATCTTCTAAGTGAGTAGTGTGTGTGGTGTGTGTGATCAAGGCTTGTACAAAGATTCTAAAAGAAAAGACAAAATTACATCACTCTTGTAAAGTATATTTTCTTCTTGAAGCGCGAAGTGACTTGATTAACTTCATCTTTTTGATCTTTGAAATCTTGTCTTTGATATAGCCTTAATATCTTGATTGTTGCTTTGAGATATATATCTTGAATCTGCAATAAAATATGTTAGACAAACAATGATTTGTTATCATCAAAATACAAGAGATATTGTAACATCAACCATGTTCCCAACTATCTCCCCCTTTTTGATGATGACAAATAATATTGAAAAACTTTAATTAAACATACTTACTCCCCCTGCAACAATGCATACATGTTAATTTAACACACACAATAGTAATCTTAATATTGTATAACAATGCATACATGTCAATATTTCAATATTGCAATAGTTGTCAATATTTCAATATTCTAATATATCTCCC
>BQKN01062952.1:8059-44615 GCA_022839385.1 Asparagus kiusianus
TGCATACATTATATATATATATATATATATATATATATATATATATAATAAAGTATGAAAGAGATGGAAACAAAAAATAAAAGCTATTGTAACAATGTTTGATAAAAATCATTTGTATGATATAAAAAGTCAAACTTGTGTTGTGTTTACATATTGAGCTTAAATATAATCATACGTTATATGTAAGCAAACTACTCTTATACCTAGGTGAAAGCACGCACATGAACTTGAATCTTTAACTCTTGTTTGCCATGTGTTAAATTCCTGTAAAGAGAAAAACAAACCACAAAAACTAGAAAATATATTAACTATAAATTGTTTGACAAATCATCATCAAAACCATAGGGCCAACAATCTCCCCCTTTTTGATGATGGCAAACATTTTATTTAGTGATATGAAATTCATATGAATAAACCGAATAAACTAAAGATATGAATCATGTAGTTACATATGAATAGAGCAACCATATAAATAACATGAATAAACCATATGACCACACATCATTACAAATAAACTAAACAACATATGTAACCATATGTAATTTTTCTCCCCCTTTGACAACATCAAAAAGGAAAAAAAAATAGGAGCAACGCTCCCCCTGCATACATGCACAGATAATAAGAAAAAGTATGGCCAATACTCCCCCTGTCACTTTGCATAAATGACATAACAGATAAAAAGATGAACATATATGGGAGCTACACATCCATAAACATCTGTAACCATTTTAACAAGCTATTATGATCATAAACACATGAATCAAAAACCAAACCAAACTTTTAACACAAAGCATCCTTAACAGCATTTTTTCACAATACATTGTTCAAAAGATCTAAAAAACCATAAAAAGATAGTCATAAGCTATCATAACCACAATAAACAGAAATAGTTCCACAATATCACATAGTTTTCAAACACAAACCATAGAGTTATTACAACTCCAAAATAAAAGACAAGTATCCAGTTTTAGTTCAACAAAACATAAACCCAAGAACATCAAGAATCAATCACCACCATCATCAAATGCAGAGTCGGAGCCAGAACTAAAGCCAGAAGCAGATCCTTCTTCAGAGCCCTCTTCAGAACCAGAGACAGAGCTTGAAGAGGGATCAGGAATCCCAAGAGACTGACGCTGATAGCTAAGGAGAGTCCTAACATCCTTCTGAATACTTGAGACCTGAGTCTCAAGACGATCCAAACAGTCAAAGACCTCAGAAGCTGAAATAGTGGAAGCTCTAGAACGAGGACGAGAAGACAATGGTTTTGAAGGATCAGATAAGGGGTATGAAATTTGCATACGAGAGAAAGACTCTATCAAAATATTCCTTACTAGGATCAACTTTGTTTTCATTTGATAGAGAAACACCGAAGTGTTGAAGAATAAGAGTGGTGAAGCAACAAAAGGGTAGAAACTTGTAATGCTTGCATTCCATGTTTTTAAGAAAAACATTTGCCCAATTCACTTTTATCCTGGCAAAAATGGCATACACAGCATTAACTTTGTCAGAAGCAAAGTGATCAAAGCTACCGATGTTGGGAATGATGTCTAGAGCAACAATACAAGCGATGATTTTGGCAGTGGGATTAAGTATTTTGTTGTTCATATGATAGGTGCAACCGGGCTTAAACATAATATCGTTCACATCCTGATCAATGTGATCAATAAACATGAGCTCAATGTTACTTGACGGGATCTTAAGGATTCCCGCAAGCTAGTCAGCAGAAAATGAAATAGGAACATTCTTAACAGATGTACTGATGGTTTGAAGACCATCAGTAGAAGTGGTGATAGATAGTTTTGCATAGAACAGATAAACAAGAAATGGGTGATAAGGAACCGTACATTCCAAATCTAACAGTTTATGCAAACCAACAGCAGATAAAATCTCATGAATATTGTAGATGGCTAATTCCTCATACTTGATGTATCTGCCATATAGAATTTTCAATTTAAAAAGCTCCCTATACATTTTAACTAGGCGTTTGAACAGTAGAAAATCCTCATAATTAGAGGAAATAGATGATGAGGAACATGTATCTTGTGTAGATTTCTTTCTAGGAGGCATTATAACAAGATAGGATCAGAATTAATAATAGAAATCCTAGAACAGAAATAGAACACAAGAATAAGAGAGGAGTGACTACCCAATAAGTTTCCCAAATGAGACTGAAGAACAGGTGATCTGCGGTCGATCAACGAAGAGAGTGACGGGCGACTGTAGGGAAAAACTGATTTTTAGGGAAAATTTTCGAAATGAGGGAAAATGAAAGGGTCGGGTCTTAGAGAAGAAGAATGAACAGCTAGGATCAGTTCATAAATGGGATCAAAGGTGGTGAGTGATTCGGGTTTAGAAAAGTAATCAAATAAAAACCGAAACCCGATAACAAAATAAAACCGAAACTGTAAAATTCCCTCGCGGTCGACCGTGGCGGTCGGCTGTGAAAATCACAGAGCCTCAGCCCTGAGGCAGAAACTTTAACGGTCAACCGTGGCGGTCGACCATGAGAAAAATATCAGCAACAATTTGTAAAATCTAAATTTTTATGAAAATTCAATTTGGATCATTGAACAATCTTGTTTTATAAAAATTATATCTATATATATAAAGTTTTTACTTAGTAATCCATAACAAACATTTTATTTTGTCTTAACAACAAAGAAAAGTAGCATTTAAGCTTAAAAACCAATCATTTAAAGAAACAAAAACAAAATAGTAGTTATGAAACAAAACTCATTTTGGTACCCAAATTATTTTGGTACCAATAACATTTGGGACATGATCCCTATCATGTAAATTCAAGGCCCTAGGGTTATGAACCCGCTTGGGCGTATTTTGTGTACCGATACGGTTAAAATAAAATCGTAAACATGACCCATGCGATTGTAATTTGTGTAATATAAGTGTTTGAATGGTTTACGTTGACCGAAATGATATGCACATGGTTCATTTGCAAAAATAGATTTTTCTTTGTAATTATTTTACAAACGAGAATTTCTTTTCAAATCAAAACAAAACATGGCCAAATGATCAAAACGACCACAATAATTACATTTGTACACATTAGCATGTTTAGGATTTATACTATGTGTGTGTACATGTGTATGTGATGAAGAAGCTTGATGGGATACACAATTATGAATAAGCTTTTCAATCTTTTGTGCATTATGACAAAATTGGGCTAAATGGCCTTTAAGACCGCAAATAGAATATTTGTGAATTTTGTCATACATCTGTGCATAGTGAATAGGTTTCTTAGAAGAATTAACATTAAACTTTGCACACAAGTCCATAAGCTTTTTGTTATTAGCAATACAAGTGTTTAGTGTTGAATCTAAGGTAGATATGTGTTTTCGCATTTGATTCAACTCATCATTGTGCAGACACACATTGCTAATAGAAGTAGGATAAACAATATTAGTTATCAAAGATTTTAATTTATCTACTTCTAATATGGCATCACATTTTTCATGAAGCAAACTAGCATTTTCTAGTCACAAATTTTCATTGCATTCTTTAAGAATTATATTCTCATTTGCAATGAAACCAAACTTAGTAGCTAGAGTTTCATGAATGGATTTTATATTCACATACTTACTTTTTACATCAATATAGCAATTGTGTGATTTTTCATACTCAAGATAAAGCTCATTAAAAGTAATAACATCATCGTTGTCAAGCTCGCATACCTCACTAGGGTTATCACCTAGTGGTAGTGTACATGGAGATGAGGCTTCTTTTATCATCTTTATTCCACTTGGATTTTTCCGAAGTAGGAATAATATAAGCATCCTCAATAATCTCTCATAAATCGAATTGTTTAGATTGAAAAAAAAGTTTGAATCTAACACGCCATTGAGCATAGGGAAAAATAACCAAATGAGGAGCAATATTAATAGCATAACCTAAACTAGATGCATCATACATATTCATAGTGATTATATGTAAGAAGAAAAAAGTAATGAAAACTAGATTAGCACAAAAATGATAACTTGGATCTTTAACTCAAGGCGATTAGTCCTTAAATCAAAGAGCACCAAGCTCTGATACCAATTGTTAGACCTTAGAGGGGGGAGGTGATTAGGGTCTTATGCTAATCTAATCCTGATTAAATTCCAATTAAAATTGTATTGATTAATTTGTTTATGCACGAAATATATGAGATGGATATTAACAAAAATGATATGAAAAAGCACAAATAAAAATATACGCTAAGCAAAACACAAACACACGATATGTTTACGAGGTTCGGTCACCACGACCTACGCCCGCTCCTCACCTCTAGGAGATCTCCACTATCACAATCCGGTTTGGAAGCTGGAACTTCTACACACTCGGTTTACATGTTTACCAAAAACTCTCACACAACAAACACTATGCAATCACACTTTACACACTAAGTGTAGGAACGTAGCCCGTGTCCTCCTCCTCAAGTGGTCGGATACAACCTCTGCCTATGTTCGTCAACCGACGCCACTCCTATTGGATTTGACCCCGTCTCACGCCTCACACTTCTCTCAGTGTACAAGTGTATTACAAGTGATACTCACAATAATGGTTAAATACAATGATTTGTTCTCGATAACAAATGAGAACACAATGAAGCTCACTCTCACTAAATCACACACCACTACCCAACAATATAGAGTATGGAAATATTATAAGCTTAATATAGTGTGTGTCATAACAGTGAATAGAAAATATGCAACTAAATAAATATAGCTAAGATATGAAAATGAAACAATAAGCTATATATAAGAAAGAGTTTAGAAAACTTCTCAATAAACAAGAAGAACAGTAGATGATGATGTGGATATGATCCTCAGTTTGAATTGAAAGCCTCTTCTTGTTGTAGAAAACTTCTTTTGAAACGGACAACTAAAATCAGCTTAAACACCTCTTAAACACCTCTTAATCTTTTGTTAAAAACTCACAGTAAAACAAACTCTTGGTATTTTGAAAGAGGAGAACAATGGGGTATTTATACCCACTCAAGACATCAGCCAAAACAACATTGAAAAGACCAAAATAGCCCTAGAGACTCAAATCAAAATATAGCCATTGAAATGCAATGATGAGTTTGGCGGTTGATCGTGAGAAACTGGCGGTCGACCGCGAAGTACAAACAGCTTTGAACCACTGGCGGTCGACCGCGACGATCGACCGTGAAAGTCTCTGGATTGAGCCACGGTCAACCATCACGGTCGACCGCGATCCAATAAAAGGCAAAAGGCATATTATGAAAATTATCTATTAGCGGTCGACCGTGGCGGTCGACCGCAAACTGATACATATCAAAATACAGGTTTTGGGCTGATTTTGAAAATACTTTAAAAATATCAAATCAATTCCAAAAATAGTAAAACTTTGGGGAAAGTTTCTAAATGATAGAATAAACATGTTTGAAAAGAAATTTTTGCAAATTCAATTTTCGTTTGTGAAAACTCACTATTTTTGAAAAGTGTTCAGAAAACCTGTTTTTCGTGAATATGAAAATTGAACCATGACTTGTAAACTTGTATATTTATATCATGCCTACATTATATATATATAATTAAGTATGAAAGAGATGTAAATAAGAAATAAAAGCTATAGTAACAAAGTTTGATAAAAATCATTTGTATGATATAAAAAGTCAAACTTGTGTTGTGTTTACATATTGAGCTTAAATATAATCATACGATATATGTAAGCAAATGTAGGTGTGATTTTTAATCTCCTGAAAAGGGGATTTTATTTGTATTTATAAGAATAGCTTAGTATAAACTAATGCATCGAAATTACAACAGAAGCGGAGGGAAGGCCCTCCTTGTTTAACGTGGGGACTTTGGTTGCTATAGGACGCCTCACTCGGTTCTCGCACCAAGTCTGCTTCCCTTAGACGATTCGACCGAGGTTACTGGTGAGCTTCAGTACGTAGTAGAAGCACGTGTTGATCGAGTTCGAGTTCCCGAGCTTAATGGCTATCAGGGCCAAAAGCTGGAAGGGGATGCTACAATGCAAAGGTCATGCAAAGAGCCTGTCGTCAACCCCGTCAAGAGTTGAGAGCCGTGGTTCAGCTAACTGATCAATTAACTATGAGCTAATCAAACTGCTGAACCTCTTCTTCGTGGCCTGAAAAAGTTCTTAAATAGAGGAGAGACGGCGTGGCCACTCCTTGAATCATAGGATGTGACTATGTACTGTTGGGAGATATCATGCTCCTCACTTGAACAAGGAGCGACCGTTTGAGGGGCTCGGGACACTGTACTTTCCATCTTCACGTTACTGGAAATGGGAAGGCCTATTCCTGTAAGTGGTATAGCGGCTGCCAAGTACTCTGGCGAGTTTGGCGAGCTTACCGTTTGCAGGCGAGTTCGGCTCTTGACTCGTGCAGGCGAGGCGAGCTTCATGCAGGCGGACTTGGCGACTGCATGGATTTGACCAACCACTCATACTGTGAGCGGCTACTTGATGGGCTCGGAGTACTGTACTCCTTCCCTTCACGTCATGGGAAATGGGAAGGCCCATCCTTGTACGTAGTATAGCGGCTGCTAAGTACTCTAGCGAGTTTGGCGAGTTTGCCGCTTATAGGCGAGTTCAGCTCTTGACTCGTGCAAGCGAGGCGAGCTTCATGCAGGCAGACTTGGCGACTGCATGGATTTGACCAACCACTCATGCTGTAAGCGACTACTTGATGGGCTCGAAGTACTGTGCTCCTTCCTTTCACATCCCGGGAAATAGGAAGGCCCATCCATGTATGTGGTATAGCGGCTGCCAAGTACTCTGGCGAGTTTGGCGAGTTTGCTGCTTATAGGCGAGTTCGACTCTTGGCTTATGCAGGCGAACCAAGTAAGCAGGCGGATTTTAGTCATTTAGATGATTTCGGCTCGTGCGGACGAGTCACCCATGCAGGCGAATCCGTAGTCCCCAAATGTAGGTGAATTCAGAGGTCGCATGGTCTTGGCTCGTGCTGGCAAGTCAAGTATGCGTGAGAGCCCTATTTTTAGTTTGTGCGGGAAACTTGAATATGCAGACAGATTTCACATTTGTCTGCTAAGGTAATTTTTACCTTCTACAAGACCCCCTTCAAAGTTTTCAGACCTAAACCAACTCGCGTGTGGTCTGGAACACTTTGAATAAAGAAGTTCCTGATGAGTTAGGGCGAATTTGACTATCTTTAGGATTTTTAGCAAACCCTCAGCTACCAACGGGTTTGATTTACCTTTACCGATTAACGTTTGAATCGGGCTAGTCATACTATTCCCCTCTGTATGATGAGTTGTCGAGTAGTTTCTCTTAGGCTTAATGCCAAGATTTCTGCTCTAACCTTTAGCCGTTTGAGGCATGGGTTTGAGTTGATCGTAACTGTCTGGTCGTAGTTTGGTTGTATCGTTACGATTTTGACTAAATAACTGTTACCCGTGAGTGCGCTCTGAGGGTGTATCCATGAGCTACATCATTAAGTGGGCCTGATTGTGTAAGTGAGACCATTCCATTGATGGTTCGAAACTTAGATGAGTCGGACCACTCGAGATTCGCCTTCAGAGGCGAGCTAGGCCCAACAAATGAGCTGTTCGGGCGAAGCCTATTTCTGCTGGCGAGGCGAACTAAGCATTTTGTTGGCGAATTTCACTTTATGGGTGAGATTTGCAAATCTAAAGTATGAGCTGGCCATCTGTTCGTAGGCAAAATCCTTTCTTCAGGCGAAATTTGAATTGGTGGAAGGCGAGCCATGTGTTCGTCAGCGAAGCCTTGTGCTTTGTGCTTTTCGGCTAAGGCCGCGTAGCTTTGTCAGGTCATATTAAATGCAATTTCACAAGGCGGCGTCACTTCTACGTGCCTCACTCGATGACGGATCACGGCCGTACTTTTTGATCCCGGCCGTTAGATCCGGCCGTGAATTTCGGTGTGGGTTCCGGGTTTCGATTCGCTCGCCCCGTTCCCTGTCTCGACGGTTCCTCCGTAACCACCAAAAAACAAACCGTTGAGAGTGATCTGGGCCATTGATTTCAATCGTGGCCACGTTCCTCAACCACCCACTCCTCGCTCCTCGAGAGCGATCTGGGCCATCGATTTCGATCGTGGCTTCGCCTTTCAACTCCAAACGTTTCGCCTTTAAATAGGTTTCATTCCCATCTTTTGGAGACTACTGTGCTCAAGAATTTCTGCCTGCTCAAACCTTCCAAGGAGAAAAGCTCAGATTTCTTTCCAGACTTTCTGATATGGCGCCGAAGTCTAAGAGGTGCGTTTCGAAGAGAAAGGGCCCAGGAGGTTCTTCTAGCGACGCGGTCGCTGGTGCGGTTGCTGGCGTTTCTAGGGCGCATTCGGGTAAGTTCAACGACTTCGCATTGATGAATGGCACTGCATTGAGAAGACGAGCACTGTTCGTTCGTCTTCTTTTGTGGATTCTGCTATTCTTAGCAATTTCCCTGATTTGGGTGAATTCCCCCTTTCCAAGCGGATTCGGCCTTCGCTAGGCGAATCCAGTTCCTGTCAGACAGCCTTGTCTTTTATCAGGTGGATCTCGCCCTCGTCAGGCGGTCTTAGTCTCGCCAGGCGAGATCCGTTTGCTAAGATCCGCCTGCTTAGAGGGCTACAAAGTTTTCTGATTCTAATTGCAAATTCCGTTCTAATCTCTTGACCTTGTTTTGCAGCCATATTTTCTGATGAAGCCCTCTCGAAGGGTGTTGCCATTGGTCTTGCAGGAAGCTCGGGCTACGTGGCGCCCTCCTAATTCCCTCTTCTTGATCTACTACCCGTCTTTGTTGCTAACAAGCCGGAGGAGTTGGTTAAGAGAGTGACTAATGGGCATCATCTTATGCTGCGTGAGTTGATTACTGATGCAGCATTGACAGACGTGGCTAGGGCGGAGTTAAAAACACCCCAGTTCATGTTTGGTGATGTCGTGGCTGACCCTTAGTTCCTATTGATTGGAGAGAGTAAATGGCTCCGTGTCGTCAAGTTCCGGTCGCTTTTGTGGTCCCGAGATTGATGAACTAGAATCTAACTCCTACCTAAGATGGGGTAGTTTGCGGTGTCTTCACAGGGTCATCCGCTGGGTATGGGGTCGACAGCTCTTGTAAGCGTGTGGTTGTCTTGCGTCCCGGCTTGTTGAATAATGAATGGCCCGTGGGGGAGACGACTACAGTGGTAGAGACTTTCCACTACCGTTTCTTCCAGGCAGGGGGGCAATTCCCTCTGAGGGATTTCAGGGCTCCAGGATGGATTCATTCTATGCCTGGCAGTAGCACTTGGTGGTCTAAGATCACCGAGTAAATCTTGACGGAGAACTCTGACCTTGCGTGCTCCAAGCTGTTCGTAGATATCTGAGCCACCCAACATGGCCTAAAGATTAATGCCCCATAGTTCCACAGTATCTTGGAACTCTACTGTCTAGATAGCGGTACGTTCTTTACTCCCAACGGCAAGCTTGGCATAACCCTCCACGAGATGTATAATGTGTCGGGGCTACCTTTGGGGAGCTTCCCCTATAAGGAGTACGTACCGGGTTAGGACGAGATCGACTATCTTTTGAGTCGGTTCCCCCTAATGGTTGAGACCTTATGGGAGTTGCTCGGCCACTACCACATATGTCTCGACACCTTGGGTGCGGTGGACCATAAGGGCAAGAAGAAGAGGGTTCTCAGGATTAGTCACAAGAACTGGGCTGACTAACTATTCCCCGAGAACGATGTCAAGAGGAGGCCTACTCTACCATTGGGTGAGTGTGACCAGGCTAAGGTGGAGAGTCGGATGGCCAAAGGGAAATCCACCATAACCCTTGAGCATGACGAGGGTGGGTTCCCATTCGGGATGACCTTCCAGTCGTTCCATCACTAGGCCAAGTCTCCCATATCCGAAAAGACTCTGCTGGTGGGATACCTCATGTTGTGGTTGAAGAGGTGTATGGTTCCCACCTATTCCTTCGAGGCACTCCCGGTGGAGGTGGTTTACCCTACGGTACGCTTGGCCTATGGGAGACCATACGCCTTGGTGTCGACAATGGTAGCCTGTATCCAAAGGGGGCTTCGCATACTAACAAACTAGTTTTGCCGTGTGTCGTATGTTGACGAGGTTAAGGGCGAAGTTACTAAGACTCCTAATCTGCGAGTGGGGCTGTCATACACTTATTTGATGGCATGATTCGTATACCACTGCGAGTGTTTGATGAGTTCCCCAGCAGCTCTTCAAAGAGAGGGATCGGTCCCGTTTGTCCAGCGTCTGGAAAGATGCTCTTGGAAGTGTAAAGACGTCCCTGACATGAGGAAGACGTGTCTTATTTCGGTCATTACAACTTCCGACGGTTCTTCCCTTACTTCCCTGGGGGCGGGTATGGCGAGTCGCTTCGGGACATGTTGACGGTGGCCCATAACATCGTTCTCTCTTACGGCGCCTTGCGGTGGTTAGTTAACATCCGGTCGGGGTATCACGTCTTGCGAACTGGCTCCGTGTGTTACCTCGAGCCTTATTTCCCTTGTAGGTTTGCTTGTCATTTCGGGTATGACCAGCTCTATGTTGGGAACATTAACCCTCATTTTGATTATGAAAGGGGGGTGGTTGATGGTGCGCGAGGGTGGTTTTGAACCTACGCTGGTGGCACCAATGCACACTTTGAGCTGCCAGCTAAGGATCGGGACCTTCGCCATTCACTCCTCTTTTGTCGGTGGTATCGAGGTACCAATGCGAACCCTGAGGGCTTCTGGTTTCAAAGTTCATGTTTGGTAGAGCACGGGCATCACCCTAAGGTAGCTCCCCGCCCCTCAAGGTGAAAGGGTCGCCAGACTGTGGAAGAATGGTTCGAGGATGTCCCTAAAGAGGAGGCCGAGGATCTTCATGCTGACTCGGGAGACTTTGGGGATTTTGCCGCTCGTGCTCCGTCCCCTCATCCTTAATAGGATCCTGTCGACGTGTCGGGAGGATTAGATGAGTTGGCTCGGGTGGGTGAACGCCTGGTTCAGGCTCAGGGAACAATCACTGGGCAATTGGGGATGCCGCTCATAGTTCATAGCAGCTCTCTTCTTTCCAAGCGACAACGGGAGGCCGTGACCGACAGTTCCAGGGTGGAGGTGGCCAAGAAGGCTCGTCACGAGGAGGTGGCTGAGGCTATCGGAGTGACAAGAGGCCAGGATGATGCAACCCCTATGCTAATTCTTGGGTTGACTATTCCTATGGCCAATGGTGTTACGTCCACTCCACTTACTACCTCGGGGATGGTCCCGGCAACCTCGGAGGTTGTTTTCTCATCGTCTGTTGTGGAATAACAGGTGGTGGTTTCAACGACTCCCACCATTATGCCGAGAGGTAACCCTTAGTACTGTATCTTCGGGTGCAGGGTCGAATTAGCGTTATCTAACGCTTGCGTTGACTCAATACAGGTACAATTGAGGAGACGATCCTCATTCCTTCCGATGAAGATGGGGGAATAGGAGATGAGGCAGAGCTCGGCGACTCAGGTAAGAGTGTGGTCAAACGTCATGGATCTGCTGAACTGCCTATGGGGTTCTTTTCAGAAGTTACTGTCAATCTCCTTCCTGTATCTGTAGCTGCTCCGGCCTCGAATGCTACTGGAAAAGAGTACTCTCCTTCTTGGGCTAACCAGTCGGCTGAAGAGGGCAGTGAAACCGGTAGTGAAGACGATGAGGAGATGTCGAGTGACGAGGGACCATCTGACTCTGAAGGGGAGACTCGTGCTCCTAAAGAAGCGTCGGTCGAGATAGGATCACCGGTCCAGGGGCCTTCTGCCCAAGGGGAAGCATCTACCCGTGTGGTGGTTGATCCTTCGCCCCATATCTCGACGACCGTTGAGGTCACGCTCAGATCTGTGGTCGAAACCCCGATGGTATCGGTTCGTGCTTTAGCCTCAGCGGTGTCCGTTACTACACCTGTTGCTGTGGCTATCAGTGCTTCGGCCATAGCTTTGGTGCCGACATCAGTTGTCGATGAGGCTACCCTCTCTCTCTCTTTGCTCTCTCATGCAAAAAGTTGGTGGACCGAACCATTGCCAGCCTCCAAGACACCCTTGCAGACAACATCAGGCTCGCATTAGAGGAAAGCTACCCCTTTGAGGAGTTCAAGGAGACCCTTGAATATCATATGGGCTTTTTTATTAGGGTTCTGGGTCCCTCTGCCGCAATCGTAGACTGGGGTAGACGACGTCGTTGGAGGCAGGGCTGATGAAAGAGCTGGAGCGTGCTACGGTTGAGAACGAGCGTATGAGCCTGGCGCGCCAAGAGGCTGACTCCCGTATCTCCCGCTTGCCTTTGGAGATAGCGGAGACAAAACAAACTATCGCTAATGCGCAAGCCTTATTGGCTACTCAGGAGAAGGCTTGCGAACAAGTGATAGGGGAGTTGGAGGAACTCGGGTCCCGACAGCAGCTGGCCGTCGATGCTATTAAGGAGAAGGGTCGAGCCCTCAAGGAGGTGAGACACACCGTCCAAGACTTGCTTTCACGCTCTGAAGAGGATATTCGTCGAGAGATCTTGAGGAGGCTCGAGCTCAAACATGCTAAAGAGATTCGTGATCTAGAGTCATGGCTGAGAGATTTGTAATTTGCTTTTGATTATATCATTGTATTTCACTCTCTCTTAATGAATGGAATCATGTTTTCATCCCATTTATTGTCTCTTTTATGTTGTGTGTGAATTTTGTCGCTGGTTACAGTGAGCGTTGTCAAATCCCCCGTTGGTTGATTGTTACCGGGTGACTCTTGGCCATACCGAAGTCCTTGCTATAGGCGGATCTCAGCTTTTAGGTGGAGCGTGATTGAGCCTTAGTTAGGAAGATTGCAACAGCGTGCGGGTCTGAGCCTTCTGGCGAACTCAATATAAGTGAATTAGCCTGATGAATTCAATTCATGGGTGGGCCTCGCTTTTGATGGTCCTCGTGCCTACTAATTAAGACGACGTGGGCGCGTCTTTTCCCGCTAAAGGCAGCGTAGTGGGGGTTCCCCGTTCTTCTCGCCCGACCTAAACTATCGGCCAGAGATCGTGTTGGAAACTGACACATCTCAACCATTCGTGTGAGATTTGGTATCACCTTGCCTCATCTGTGACTGTTCGATTTGAACGGTCCAATCGAACGACGGGCGTTCACCCATGCCGGGTATTTAACACCCCTCCCTCTCTGCGTTGAGGGGTGCCGTGACTCAAGTTACCCTTTTTAGAAGAGACGCTTCCTTTTTCGCTACGCTTGTGATGGTACCAAAGGTGAAGAGGACCGCTTCAAAGAAGGGTAAGGGTGTTTCCTCCTCTTCCACCGTCAAAGCTGTCGATGGTATTTTGGCGTCTAGGCCTTCGTCCGATTTGATTACGGGTCTGTGAGTAAGGTGGTACTCCCTGCTCTTAACCCTCTCTTCTTTTTTTTTGTTTTGCTATCATGCAGTTCGGGAAGGAGTGCCCCCCACTGGAGAGCGAGAGACTGAGCCCATACTAGTTTCCGACGACGAGTCCTAGGGAGCCGCGGCTTCTCCATCTTCTCAGCCTGTTCCCCCGCCTGGGGCGGAGCCTTGCCTTGAGGTTCCCTCCATTGCAGCGCTTGCTTAGGGTCAAGAGCCCGTTCCCTCAGGCTCTCTATCTCTACAAGCTCGTATCGAAGAGTTCAAAAATATCGCGAAGCAGGTGATTTCCCTCGTTAGCCTTAGTCTTAGGATCTATGCCGACTTCAAACAGTCCCTCCTAGATCGCATGGTCGATCTCAGGCGGTTGGGTGAACCTCGTCTCGCCGCCCGCTGCAGGCAGCGGCTTCTCTATCTCGAGTCCCACCTGACACACCTGGAGACTCTGCTACAAGGAGGTCCCACGGCTAACATGGAGCTCTTCTTGTCTCAAGTTTAGCATCGGGAGGCGTGGGAATAGGAGGTCCACACGAGGGAAATGGCAGATTTGGAGTCCCATGTTGCCTTCCTGGTGGACCAGCAATGCTCACTGGGGGAGTGGATAGGTACTCTTACTTCTACCGTATCCCGTCTGAGGGCTGAGTTGGAGCTTGCGGAGACGACTCTAGGGGGCCTCTAATCTGAGAGCCAGAAAGTTGACAAAGTTGTCGAAGAGGTGACCCGAAACCTTCAGATGCTATGCTAGAAAGACTCTGTCATCGCCTCTACCTTCGAGGGTCGGACCCATAAGGAAGCTGAGGATAAAGCTCAGGAAGACCATGCGAGAAGGGTGGCCACAGCTAAAGCGGAGCTTGCGTCTTTCAGCCTCCTGGACTAGACTCTCTGGGTCAAACAGTGTTAAGACATTTGCTGTTAATGACTCGTTCGGTTGTAAAATCATAACTTTGTTCAAATGTACTGTCTTAAAACTAGATGAATGATATGCTCCTTTGATCTTTGAAACGTGTTCGTGCACGCCCTCCTTTCTGTTATTGTTGCCTTTTATCCTTCTAGCTTTTATTTCTCTCTGTGAAGTTGCCGTGGGCGAGTTCGAGTTATAGCTGGATTCCAATCATTGGCGAGTTCAGGCTGTGGGCAAGCTCTAGCCACAAGAAAACTAAGTCGAAGGCGAGATGAATGCTGATTAAGGAATAGCCACGTGTCTAGTCACGGTCCTATGTGCTTGCTAGCTGGGTTGGTGCTGGCACGTCACTTCGTATTAAAGGCGGTGTAATAGGGGGCTCTTCGTTCCACACCCAATCATGATCGTTCAAGAGATGCCCTTGGGTCGTACATCATACATTGCCCTCTTTCTTTGTCGAAGAGGTCACTGTGTTCCTTGCTTCCTTCTTGTTCAAGATTGCACCGCAAGCGAAGGTACCTGGTGCGGAGAAGATGGGAGATGACGCCTCTTCTTCGGCTCCCGCACCTGGCCACGACCCGGAGTCTAAACCTCCGGACCCCGTTGCGACCCAGTTAGAGTAATTGGAGAGTGTCATGAAGCGAGTGATCTTGCTCGTCGATAAGGGCCATAGCACCTTCGCGGAACTGAAATAGTCTTTCTCAGACCGTATGGCCTGCATCCAGCACCAGAGCGACTATAGGCTCGCCAAACGCTGCTCGATGAGACTCGTTGATCTGGAATCGCTCTTAACCAAACTGGAGGACTTGCGACATGCATATCTAGAGCCCAAAGTAAAGCTATTCTTGGCTTTAGCTTGTCGTCACGCAGTGTGGAAGCAAGAGTGCCGAAGGCGAGACATAGAAGACAAAGAGGCCCTTATCGTTCATTTGGATCTTCTCTACCGCCTATTGCAATCTGACATAGAGTCTACCATTTCTTTAATTTTTTTAGATATGATCCCGCATGGAGAGGGAGAATCAATTTTGACGGGCCTACACATTCAAAGCGAGATCATGCAAGGCTATGTTGTAAGGGAGAGGCGTAATCTTCCACTGCTACTTCAGGAGGATGTCATTGCTAACGCTTATTTCGAGGCGCGGGTCCAGCAAGAAGCAGAGGGCAAAGCTCACGCCATGCATGTGGAGAAGATAGCCGTAGTCAGAGCCAAGCTCGTGTCTTTCAAACTCCTAGAATAAACCCGTAGGATAGGAGTAGGTTCAAGATACCCTGTTCAATGTTTTGCTTCTCGAATGTAATGTTATGACTCTCTTGATTGTAAAGTCATAACTTTGTTCAAATGTATTGTCCAGAAACATCTAATGAACTTTGTACTTTCTCGTAGCATACACAATCTTCTCATTTTTCATTGTGTTGCTATTCAGCGTCTTACTCATGCGATGGGCAGACTCAATTACCAGAGATTTTGTGTCACAGGCGAAACTCAAGCGATGTGAGTTCGTGCTACAGGCGAAACTCAAATGCTGGCGAGTTTGGGCCGTAGGCGAAACTCAAGTGCTGGCGAGTTTAGGCCGCAGGCAAAACTCAAATGCTGGTGAGTTTGGGCCACAGGCCAAACTCAAGGGCTGGCGAGTTTAGGCCGTAGGCGAAACTCAAATGCTGGCGAGTTTGGGCCATGTGTCTGCCTACGGACCCGAATACTTGCCAGCTTTGATGATGTGGGCGCGTCAGTCCTCATTAATTACGAAGTGACGGAACACTTCGCCTTCCACGCTCAATCCGAACGGTCGGTTTGGAGTGTTAAGAGCGAGGCTTTTATGGGCGTCGAGCTTGAAGCGTCGTTAGAGATCTGAGCCGTTCGATTTATTTGGGGAAATGAATCTCAGCCGTTTGGCTTTCGGCTATATAATGCGCTTACCATTCCTTTGGCAGAGTTCTCGTGTTTATGAAAATTCACCTGGAGAGAATTCTTACAGAGGCTTTGTTTCCCCGAACCATGGCTCCTGAGACTAAGCTGAGAGCTTCCAAGGGCAAGGAGGCTTCTTCCTCCTCCAGGGCTACCGACGCTGCCTTGCTAGCGGCTGCTCCTAAACCTAACCCGACGCTAGACCTCCTCAAGCGGCTGGAGGATGACTTTCGAAGGGCGACCGCCCTCATCAGCCAAGGCCATGGTAGATGCTACTACCTGCTTCCTCACGTCGCTGGTTGTCTTGAGGAGATCCGGCGCCTAAGGGGCACCCAATTAGCTAGGCAGTGCGAGAGAGAGCTCGGTCGCTTGGGGGAACTCCTGTACCGTTTGGAGAAACCGGTCTAGGTGAAACCCAGTGATGAGCCGACATCACTTCTGATTAGCACTCGGATCCAATAGGAGTTCGAGCCAAGGATCGGGAGGAAAGTATATTGGCCAAGGAGGCTCACGTCGCGTGTCTTCGCAGGAGACACCACGACTTACTAGACCAGATGGACGCATATCTTGATGTCGCCTTCTTCTCGGATGCTGGGTCCCTTCAAGGAGAGGAGATCCTGAAGAGGCTCGAGTGTGATAAAATGTAGGTCTATGGTTCCCTCGAGGAGGAAGCGAAGGCTCTTCAGGTCCTCCGACAAGAAGAAGAGGACACCGAAGCCGCTCTTGATCAGCTCCGCCAGATTGAAGAGGAGAAGGTCGTGGCTCGGCAGGCCAAGAAGCTTGAGGCGGTTAGGGCCAAGATAGCCTCCTTCAGCCTCTCGAAGCTAGTCTAAGCTTTTGCCTTCCTCCTTTTTTTGTTATTCTTGTGCTGTAATTTTGGTGATGCTCGTTGCATCTTTGTCTAAAAAAATAATGTGTGTTTTAAAACTCAGCTTGGAATAGCTCTTTACGCTTTTGTTTAATCTTGGTTTTACATGTATAGCCTTTCTTTATCTTCTGGCGTTGATCTGTGCTTAGGACTATCAGTTAGTCCTTGATAGACATCGTGTTGGACTCGCCTACGCTGCTTTTCGTAGTGTGGCGAGCCTTCGATGAGTTTGTCTCGAACTTAGTCGCTAGGACCCTCTTCTACTTTTGGTTGTTCGCAGTGTGGGGTCAGGTTAACCCCGACTTTTGCGTTGTAGCTCAGGCAAGCCTGAGAGGGTAACACTTAACTCGAAACAAAGAGCGGTTGCTTGTGTATGCGACCAGCTCAAGACCTCAACAATGACTTGCCATTTGGCGAGTTGTTGTTCGAGGAGGGGTTAGGGCGTGTTGCCTGATAAGCCGCCTTTGATGATTATCGTCGCCCTCAAGGGCGACGACATGAATGATAATCGAATCATTTAGGGATGTAGGAATATGACGATTGATTACTGTAGGAGCCGTGGCATGGTAGGCTGCTACCCATCGGTTATTCTAAGAGAATATTAGGATACCCGAAATAGGTCAGGTAGTTCAGGGACATAGGAGTGTGACTATTGACCGAGGTAGCAACTCGTCGCATGGTAGGTTACTACATAGGTCATGTTACTCGTGGGAATAACTAACCATCAGAGGTGATTATTAACATGATAGAATTTTATTGCGATCGGAGGAACCATGTGGACTTATCATCCCATTAGAGGGGATTGATAAGTTGATTTTGTCAGAGGTGCTAGTTAACATAACAGGATTGTTTGTCGTGATGTGAGCGACCTTATGGGCTTACCATCCTATTGGAGAGGATTGGTAAGTTGATTCTGTCAGAGGTGATAGTTAACATGACGGTAGGAGTGGTTCTATCGTCCTATTGGAGAGGATCGATAGGGGAAATTTAGGGGTGACTATCAGAGGTGAAGATTAACTTTATAGTTGATTTTGGTCCTAACTGTTGGAAGGTTTGACCGAGTGGCGATCTAGGTTACACTTAAGAACACTGTATGTAGCGTCTCGTATAGGGTTTCCCATCGGAGTATGTGAAGTAGGAACAGTTTAGCCTGGTGCACCAATTGGAGAGGGTGAGGACCAGTTTAGACTCATGCACTCGTAGGAGTTTGAAGGGGCAGTTTAGACTCATGCACCAGTAGGAGTTTGTGGGGGTAGTTTAGACTCATGCAACAGTAGGAGTTTGTGAGCACCAGTTTAGACTCATGCACTCGCGGGAGTTTGGTGGGGCAGTTTATACTCTCGCACCAGCAGGAGTTTGTGAGCACTAGTTTAGACTCATGCACTCGTGGGAGTTTGGTGGGGCAGTTTATACTCTCGCACCAGCAGGAGTTTGTGAGCACCGGTTTAGACTCATGTACTCACGAGAGTTTGGTGGGAAGTACTAAGGGTAGTACTTCTTTAGAAATTTTCCATTGATAGGCATCATGATCTTATCACCGTTTGGTTTGACGAGATGATAAGCTCCATTCGAATAGACTGTCTCTATCGCAAACGGTCCTTCCCACTTGGGCTGGAATTTGCCTTTCTTCTTGAAAGTAAGAATCATCGGTCGTCGAACGACGAGTACCAATTCTCCCTCCTTGAAGGATCGACACTTGACTTTCATGTCGAAGGCGTTAGCCATTCGGGCTTGGTAGAACTCAATGTGTTGTTGGGCTTCAAGCCATCTCTCATCCAACGCTTCAAGTTCTGTGAGGCGTCGTTAATTATTATCCTCGGTTGTCATCCCTATAGCTAGGGCGACACGGAGAGATGGAATTTGAATCTCCAAGGGTAACATGACTTCACAGCCATATACGAACGAATAAGGCCTGTTGCCAGTCGGTGTACGAACCGTTGTGCGTTACGCCCATAAGCTCTCGCCCAGCTTCTCGTTTCAATCACGCTTGCTATTGGAAGTCAGCTTGGTTAAGATCTTAATGATTGTTTTGTTGAAGGCCTCAGCCAAGCCATTCGCCGAAGGGTTATAGGCTGTAGAGGAAAGGTTTTGTATTCGGAACTTGTCACAAAACCGGGTGAACGCATGACTAACAAATTGTGTGCCTTTGTCATGAATGATACGCCGAGGTATCCCATATCAGTATATGACATGATGCTTGATGAACTTAACTACGTTATTGGTTGTGACTTCTCTTAAAGGGATGGCTTCGGCCCATTTAGAGAAGTAGTCGATAATCGCGAGGATAAAGCGATAACCTCTTGCTGACGGTGGGAATATTAGTCCGACAATATCCATCCCCCATGCTTCGAAAGGCCATGATGCGGTTATTGGGTATAGGTCTTCAGGAGGTCAATGCACGTAGTTGGCGTGGATTTGGCACGTGTGGTAACGCTTGGCATAAGCAACCGTGTCGCTGACCATTCCAGGCCAAAAGTAGCCTATCCTTCGTAACCGATCCCAAAGCTTAGGTCCGGGCTTGTGAGCTCCGCAAGCGCCATCGTGGGCTTCGCGCAGAGCTTCTTGTGATTCTGTCTTTGAAAGACATCGAAGTAACAAGCTGTCATACGACCTCGGATACAATGTCTTTATGGTCGAATCGTAGTAGAATCTTGAAGCGCGTCGACGGACAGACTCTCGCACCCTAGTGTCTTCGGGCAGCATGCCGTATAGGATGTAATCAATGATCAAGATACACCAATCTTTTGGGTCGGGCTGATCCGAGACCTGGTGAGTGGCATTTACTTCTAAAACGTCTTTTGGTCGAAATAGTCATCGGCTTGCCACAACGACCCATTGAGTCGTTTCTAGTGGCTGGGCCAAGTTAGCCGCTACGGATGCGAGGGCGTCTGCGTGCATGATCTTGGAACGAAGCACATGCTCAATGGGGAATCTTTCGAATGACTCTACTAGCTTGGTAGCTGCTTTAGGAAGCGGGATCAGGTCATCGTTTCTAACCTCGTATTCCAGATAGCATGTCCTTTGACTGACTTCTGTGGTATAAAGTCCCTAGTGGATGACTAGCCATGAGATCACAGATAGCCTGTCCTTTGACTGACTTCTGTGGCATAAAGTGAATATCGTGCTGAGATAGTAGGAGTGCCCATCTGGCCAAATGCCAGTTTAAGGCCGCGGGCTACGTCATGAAGACTCAGATGGGGTTCATCCGGGAAATAACGTGGATGGTTTGGCCAACTAGATAGTGTCGCATCTTTTGGATGGCAAATACCAAGGATAAACATTCCTTTTTGACCATAGGGTATCGCCGTTCAGCGCCCTTTAAAGTCGTGCTCAGCTAGTAGATGCCCTGCTCGTGGCCGACATCATCATTCTGCAACAACAAGGCACCCAGAGAGTGCTCCATAGCTTTGATGTAGATGAGGAATAGCTTTCCTGAGATTAGAGCCGCCAGAACAGGTGGGTTTGAGAGATAAGCTTTGATCTCTTCAAAGGCCCGTTGGTAAGGCTCATCCCACACGAAGGAAGTACCTTTCTTTATCAGTTGGGAGAAGGGTTGACACTTACCTGAAGGATTTGAAATGAACCTCTGGATGTAAGCCAATCGTCCCTGAAGACCCCTTAGTTCCTTAAGATTTCAGGGCGGCTGAAGCTCTTGAATAGCTCGTACCTTATCTGGGTCAACTTGGATTCCTTTTGTTGTTACCACGAATCCAAGGAATTTACCGTTGGACATCCTTAAGAATGATTTCATAGGATTCATATTGAGTTGGTGAGTTCTCATGAGATTGAACATCACCCTCCAGTCTTGGAGATGGTCATCTTTACTACGACTTTTCACGACCAAGTCGTCCATATAGCATTCGACTGTCTTTTGTAGATGGTCTCAAAAGATCATGCTTATGGCACGTTGGTAGGTTTCACTAGCGTTCTTGAGTCCAAAAGGCATGACCGTGTAGTAGTATACCCCCATTAGAGTCCTGAATGAAGTGTGTTTTTCATCATCGGGGTGCATCTTGATTTGAATATACCCTGAAAACCCATCCATAAAGGACATCCTTTCAAACCCACACGTATTATTGATGATGACGTCCGTGATAGGGAGAGGGAATTCATCCTTTGGGCAAGCGGCATTGAGGTTTCTGAAGTCGATGCAGATGCGGATCTTACCATTCTTCTTCAGAACTGGAACAATATTAGCTACCCAGTCGGGGTGTTGTTCTTCTCTGATGAAGCCGGATTCGATCAGCTTCTTCACTTCGGCCTTGATTGCCTCTATGATTTGCGGAAGAAACCATCTCTGCTGTTATTTGACTGGTTTGGCATCCAAGCCGATGTTGAGGTGATACATGGCGACCCGTGGATCAAGGCCGGACATGTCCTCATAATTCCATGCGAAGACATCAATATATTCCCATATGAGGGCCATGAGATCTTCTTTCTCTTGGGGAGCTAGATTACCACTGATGAATATGGGCTTGAGATTGGTCTCATCGCCCATGTTCACTTGGAGGATCTCATCCTCGGTGGGCGGCTCACGTTGCTCGAAGCGACTATTCCACTGAGCATTGATGTGGCAGTCCTATGTCTCATCACAAAGCGGGACCTGTCCATCCTCTGCCATCTCGGTGGGATCAATCACAGCCATGTTGACTGTAAGATTGTTGAACAAGACCCCATGCTGACGTCTGAGTCCTACGCTGAGGTTGTCGACGATCGATCCCCCGAACGTGCATTGTCAGAGTCCTCATTGAAATAGCAGAATAATTCTGATGAGGAAGAGGCGTAGCCTAACCCTCTCCGAGTCTTGTTGAAGTAATTTGAGGGTTTTCCTTTAGGCACATTAGCAGGTTGGATGACTGTCTTTCGCCCTCGGCTGTAATTCAATCCCTCCAATTGAGTGAGGTCGTACCCCATGTCGCTCATTATACCCTTCATGATTTGACTGTATTGCGAAAACTAAGGCGCGGGGTCTTCCTCTTCAGACTCGTCCCACAACGTGCGCAAAGGGTGATCGATTCGTCCGAAGATAATATCTTTTTGATAGTTATCCTGGGCCGGTACGACGAGTATGGCTTGCGTAGACTTGATCGCTTGTCTCTTTGCAACATACGACGAGCATACAGGAAAGTGTAGAGAGGAGTCGTTATAGAACTTCGACATTAGGTCGTTAGGCGTGTGATCTTTGGATGTTGAATAAGATGACAAATAAGCAAAGTTGGACTTCTCATTCAAGATAATCTCTTCCGCCTGAACAGCATCAGTTACATTGTGACTTTCGTATCCAATCACAATTGATTCAAAATCATTCAGGACCAGGTGGTCACCGTACTCGGGCTCGCTATCTACCTCATTACCGCTCTTGGGCTCCTCAATCGGTGGCTCGTCGGGGTCCTGGTACAGCAGAGAGTCTGTGAAGTAGCTCTTGACACCCTTGAAGGGTTGCTTGTCGGCTACTAGTGTCTTCACTTATTCGTAATTATCCACATACTTTAAGCATTGGTGTAATATGGACGGCACTATCCGGTTGTTATGGATCCGCGGACGTCCTAAGAGCACGTTGTAGGACGGCTCGGCGTCGATGACGTAGCAGGTCACCTCTTTGTTCATGTCGCCTATTTAGCACTTCAGACAGATCTTGCGGAGTGGCCGAGTTCCAGTGGCATTAAAGCCAAAGATAGTCGTGGTAGTCATGGATAGACGTTTCGGGGGTATCCCCAGGTGTTTGATCTGTTTCAGGGGTACGATGCTTAGTGTAGACCCCGAGTCAACTTGAATTCGATCCACTTTTGAGGACGTACCCCATAAAGTACAGTGGTCGATCGTGAGAGATGCTTTTGATGAGCATGTCCTCAGGAGTGAATGTGATGCAAGGGACCTGTCTTTCGGTGGTCTGGCAACACATTGCACATTTCCCTTTTGTGTCTTTTTCCCTCAAGAAGTAAGTGGCGAAGACTCCCGAGTCGGCTAATGCCTCTTGTAGGGATTCCTGGGTAGGTCTAGATAACCGCAGGAGGTCATACATGGTAATTCGCGCGGGGATGTTCTTCAGCTGTGCGAGCACGTTGAATCGGAAAGGCTGATTGCTCAAGCTCGGCCTATCTGGATTCAGAGGGGCTACTGCAGTTGGCCTTGTGAGGGGTCCTGCCGGGCTCTCCACCCTTGTAGGGTATTCTTGGGTGAATTCCTTTCCCGCTCTAGTAACAAGGGCGGCAATCTCCTCATCGGAGTCGGCGAGGGTAGACACTACAGTCTGGTCTCCCTCTGGGATAGTAGAGATGACATTGCAAGATTTACTTTTGGTCTTCCTCGAGGGCTTTGCAGTCCACTGCTCATCATTAAATAGGTCTGGATGGACCCACATCATCTGACCTGATGGCAGAGTCTGGGGTACTAAACCTTTTCCTTGTTGGTTGTGAGGGTCGTCGTTAGTGATCTTCAGGACCGCCTTAGGGATAGGAATTACCCCTGCCGGAGCCTGAACCTCCGGGAGATCTGTTCTAAAACTCAGGGTGATCATATTCGTGATTACCTGCTTTTGTACCTTCTCCTTCTTTAGGACTCCTGTGTTGTAGAGGGCCTGGAGCTTGTCCTTGAGGATGTAACACTTAGAGGTGTGGTGACCGAGGAACCTGTGGTAAGCACAGTAGTCGAGTCACTAGTCTTATTTGCCTCTTCAGGCTTTGTGACTTCCGATAGTTTGATTAGATTGCTCTTTAAGAGAGTGTCAAATGTTACCACTACTTGGTCCTCCCTAAAATCGTATTTCCTTGGAGGGCATTGCTCGAATTGCCTGGGCTTCAGCTTTTGAGCTGTTTTGGGTGCCGGAGCAAATTCGACGGCCATGATCTATTTTTCTCTTATTCGGGGAGGATTCTTTGGTACGATCGGCTCTACGGCTCCCTTCTCGGGGTGAGGTTCTTCAGCCTCTAGCCTCTTGATCATATTTTCCACCTGCTCGCCCTAGTGAACAAGTTCCTTCCAGGTCCAGGTATCCACTACGGCGACCTTGGACAAAATATGGATCGAGAGATTGTTGCGGCATATTTCAATCAGTGTGGACTCGAAAACTTGGTCCCGATAGTGGAACGATCGGTTCCTGAATCTCTTTATGAAGTCTTTGACCATCTCCGACTTCCGTTGCTTCTCGGCGAGGAGAGTGGCCATCAATACCTCCGTGTCATCATTGAAGAAGCGGGCCAACAAGAGCCTTTTCACATCGGCCCATGATTTTATAGAGCCGGGTTCTAACTTACGGAACCATTCAAATGCTACCCCCTTGAGGGTGCCTATGAACAACCGGGTAAGGATGGCGTCGTTCCCCGTAAGGAACCCGGTCTGCGCCATAAAATAGTAGATGTGCTGTGAGGGTGAGGCCTTACCATCGAACTGCACCAAGCTAATCGGCTTGAACTTCACTCGGTATGGGATCGTATCCTACTCGATAGGATAGGGTCGGACTACCCCCAGCTTGTTCATGTTTTGCTAGAGTTTCAAAGCATTGAGTTGGCTTTGGAACTCATCTAATCTCTTGTTGTGGGCGCTACCCCCAGTATGTGATGTCCCTAGCGACATCTTGGAATCTCTAACAGTGACATTGCGGACTCACTTCTTGTATAGTGCGTTTGCGAGTTAGGTACCCTCGGAGATCTTCCGCTATTGCTTGGTGGCAACCCCCGAGATCGGATGGTTCAGCTAGGTGACCGCATGGTCGGGGTTTGGATGAACCCCCTTACGCACCTCGGGAGGGGTTAAGTATTGGAGTTGGGCGGATTCGCCTTGACAGGCGAGTTGCCGCGCCCGGGTGAGTTCGCGCCAGCTGGCGCACTTCATCTACTCGCTCATGTGGGCGAACTTAGGATGTCTCATCTACCACTTTGCCTTTATTATGAAGAATGGTTTGACCGTGACGTCTCTCTATCGAGCGGACTGGACGTGACCCGTTTGACGTTGGAGGTTCGTCTCTCGGAGCAGACCCGCCTAAGTTGGGCGGACAATTCGCTTCAGGGATGTGACCTGAGAAGCAAAATCTGCTTGGTTTGGCAGTCTCTTCAGCCTTGGAGGGATTAAGCCTCTGTCTCACGTCTTTCAGACCCGAATAATAGTTCAGGCCGTCATACGAGGCGAAGTTTTGAGCCTTCTGTCGGGCGAGGAGCTGTATTTGACGCTGCCAGGCTCTTCTTGAGAGAGGAGCATCCGAGCGAATCACATCGGCTCGGTTCTTGTCCGAGCGAACCTCCGTTTCCTCTTGGGCGGAGGTTCGTGAGGGTCGTTTGGCAACCCATTTGGCGATATTTCATCTAGTGCTCCCGGCCTTTGGTTTGGACGTGATTGATTTTGGGGAACTTTGATTCCTCGCCATGACTCAGATAGGGTCCTCGGGCGCGGGTGCTTTGACCGTTTGAGGTCGGCCTCTACGCGCGGCTCGGTGGTGTTTGCAGGACGCATTACCACCAAAGGAGGAGGAGGACAGGTACTCTTCATACCTAGCCTGGTTGAACTCGATTTATATGGACTCCACGATCATCCCAACAGGAACCTCGTCAAATTGAGCTACCACCATTTCTGTTGAGGAAACAGATTCTCCCACTGTGGTCGCCATCTTCTGTAGGTGTGAATTTTGATCTCTCGTAAAAGGAATTTCGTTTGTATTTATAAGAATAGCTTATTATAAACTAATGAATCAAAATTATAACAGAAGTGGAGGGAAGGCCATCCTTGTGTAACGTAGGGACTTTGGTAGCTATAGGACGCATCGCTCTATTCTCGTACCGAGTCTGCTTCCCTTGGACGATTCGACCGAGGTTGCTGGTGAGCTTCAGTACGTAGTAGAAGCTCGTGTTGATCGAGTTTGAGTTCTCGAGCTTAATGGTTATCAGGGCCGAAAGCTGGAAGGGTATGCTACAATGAAAAGGTCATGCAAAGAGCCAATCGTCAACCCCGTCGAGAGTTGAGAGCCGTGATTCAGCTTACTGATCAATTAACTATGAGCTAACCGAACTGCTGAACCTCTTCTCCATGGCCGAAAGAAGTTCTTAAATAGAGGAGAGACGGTGTGGCCACTCCTTAAATCATGGGATGTGACTATGTACTGTTGGGAGATATCATGCTCCTCACTTGTGCCATGAGCAGCTCTTTGAGGGGCTCGGAACACTATACTTTCTCTCTTCACGTTGTAGGAAATAGGAAGGCCCATCACTATACGTGGTATAGTGGCTGCCAAGTACTCTGGCGAGTTTGGTGAGCTTGTCGTTTGTAGGTGAGTTCGGCTCTTGACTCATGCAGGCGAGTTGAGCTTCATGCAGGCGGACTTGCCGACTGCATAAATTTGACCAACCACTCGTACTATGAGCGGCTACTTGATGGGCTCGGAGTATTGTGCTCCTTCCCTTCATGTCGTAGGAAATGAGAAGGCCCATCCCTATACGAGGTATAGCGACTGCCAAGTACTCTAGCGAGTTTGGCGAGTTTGCCGCTCATAGGCGAGTTCGGCTCTTGACTCGTGCAAGCGAGGCGAGCTTCATGCAGGCGGACTTGGCGATTGCATGGATTTGACTAACCACTCGTACTGTAAGCGGCTACTTGATGGGCTCGTAGTATTGTGCTCCTTCCCTTCACATCGCAGGAAATGGGAAGGCCCATCCCTGTACGTGGTATAGCGACTGCCAAGTACTCTAGCGAGTTTGGTGAGTTTGCCGCTTATAGGCGAGTTCGACTCTTGGCTTGTGCAGGCGAATCAAGTAAGCAGGCAAATTTTAGTCGTTTGGATGATTTCGGCTCGTGCAGACGAGTCACCCATGCAGCTGATTCCGTGGTCGCCAAATGTGGGCGAATTCGGTGGTCGCATGGTCTTGGCTCGTACTGGCGAGTCAAGTACGCGTGAGAGCCCCGTTTTTAGTTTGTGCGGGCAACTTGAATATGCATACGGATTTCACGTTTGTCTGTTAAGGTAATTTTTACCTTCTACAGCAAACTACTCTTATACCTAGGTGAAAGCACGCACATGAACTTGAATCTATAACTCTTGTTTCCCATGTGTTGAATTCCTGTAAAGAGAAAAACAAACCACAAAAACTAGAAAACATATTAGCTATAAATTGTTTGATAAATCATCATCAAAACCATAGGGCCAACAATCTCCCCCTTTTTGATGATGGCAAACAATTTATTTAGTGATATGAAATTCATATGAATAAACCGAATAAACTAAAGATATGAATCATGTAGTTACATATGAATAGAGCAACCATGTAAATAACATGAATAAACCATATAACCACACATCATTACATTCCACCATCAATATGAATAAAACAATAAACTAAACAACATATGTAAACATATGTAATTTTTCTCCCCCTTTGACAACATCAAAAAGGAAAAATAAATAAATAGGAGCAACGCTCCCCTTGCATACATGCACAGATAATAAGAAAAAGTATGGCTAATACTCCCCCTGTCACTTTGCATAAATGACATAACAGATAAAAAGACGAACATATATGGGAGCTACACATCCATAAACATCCGTAACCATTTTAACAAGCTATTAAGATCATAAACACATGAATCAAAAACCAAACAAAACTTTTAACACAAAGCATCCTTAACAGCATTTTTTCACAATTCATTGTTCAGAAGATCTAAAAAACCATAAAAAGATAGTCATAAGCTATCATAACCACAAATAAACAAAAATAGTTCCACAATATCACATAGTTTTCAAACACAAACCATAGAGTTATTACAACTCCAAAATAAAAGATAATTATCCAGTTTTAGTTCAGCAAAACATAAACCAAAGAACATCAAGAATCAATCACCACCATCATCAAATGCAGAGTCGGAGCCAGATCCAGAACCAGAGCCAGAAGCATATCCTTCTTCAGAGCCCTCTTCAGAACCAGAGTCAGAGCTGGAGGAGGGATCCGGAATCCCAAGAGACTGACGTTGATAGCCAAGGGGAGTCCTAACATCCTTCTGAATACTTGAGACCTGAGTCTCAAGACGATCCAAATGGTCAAAGACCTCAGAAACTGAAATAGTGGAAGCTCAAGAACGAGGATGAGAAGACGATGGTTTTGAAGGATCAGATAAGGAGTCTGAAATTTGCATACGGGAGAGAGAGACGCTATCAAAATATTCCTTACTAGGATCAACTTTGGTTTCATTTGATAGAGCAACACCGAAGTGTTGAAGAATAAGAGTGATGAAGCAACCAAAGGGTAGAAACTTGTAATGCTTGCATGCCATGTTTTTAAGAAAAACATTTGCCTAATTCACTTTTATCTTGGCAAAAATGGCATACATAGCATTAACTTTGTCAGGAGCAAAGTGATCAAAGCTACCGGTATTAGGAATGAGGTTCTGAGCAACAATACAAGCGATGATTTTGGCAATGGGATTAAGTGTTTTGTTGTTCATAGGATAGGTGCAATCGGGCTTAAACATAATATCGTTCATATCCTGATCGGTGTGATCAATAGACATGAGCTCAACGTTACTTGACGGGATCTTAAGGATTCTTACAAGCTCGTCAGTAGTAAATGAAATAGGAACATTCTTAACAGATGTACTGATGGTTTGAAGACCATCAACAGAAGTGGTGACAGATAGGTTTGCATAGAACAGATAAAAAAGAAATGTGTAATAAGGAACCATACGTTTCACATCTAACAGTTTATGCAAACCAACAGCAGATAAAATCTCATGAATATTGTAGATGACTAATTCCTCATACTTGATTTATCTGCCAGATAGAATTTTCAATTTACAAAGCTCCCTATACTTTTTAACTAGGGGTTTGAACAGTAGAAAATCCTCATAATTAGAGGCAATAGATGATGAGGAACCAGTATCTTGCTTAGATTTCTTTCTAGGAGGCATTATAACAATATAGGATCAACGATAGGATATGACAGATGAAATAGAAACCCTAGAATTGATAATAGAAACCCTAGAACAGAAATAGAACACAAGAATGAGAGAGGAGAGATTACCCAACAAGTTTCCCAAATGAGACTGAAGAACATGTGATCCGCGGTCGATCGACGACGAGAGTGACGGGCGACCGTGGGGAAAAACTAATTTTTGGGGAAAATTTTCGAAATGAGGGAAAATGAAAGGGTCGGGTCTTAGAGAAGAAGAAGTAACGGCTAGGATCAGTTCATAAATAGGATCAAAGGTGGTGAGTGATTCGGGTTTAGAAAAGTAACCAAATAAAAACCGAAACCCGATAACAAAATTAAACCGAAACTGTAAAATTCCCTCGCGGTCGATCGTGGCGGTCGGCCGCGAAAATCACAGAGCCTCAGCCCTAAGGCAGAAACTTTGACGGTCGACCGTGGCGGTCGACCGTGAGAAAAATATCAGCAAAAATTTTTAAAATCTGAATTTTTGTGAAAATTCAATTTGGATCATTGAACAATCTTGTTTTATAAAAATTATATCTATATATATAAAGTTTTTACTTAGTAATCCATAACAAACATTTTATTTTGTCTGAACATCAAAGAAAAGCAGCATTTATTCCCTTTATTTTGCCTGTTTTGTACCTGCACTTCTATTTGGTTCAACTAGATGATATTATTATGATTGGTGAAACGTGTTTATGCACAGTGTGGGTGCATGGCAGGTTTGACATCTATGGTTTTACCTTGGACTGCAGCCTTGTGTGAACCCAGGGGCACCACAGTAGGATTTCTAACAAGCAAACATAAACACTCGACAAACGATGTTAGGAATTGTTTGTTAATCATCAAAACTAGATTAGATAGTAGACTCATAAACATGAGACCTAACAATCTCTCCCTTTTTGATGATGACAAATAATTTACACAAAGAGTTATAAATATGCATGATACCAAATGAATATACACATTATAATCCTCATGCATAAAACCAATATGAAGCAAAATTTAGATATACTCACAAATACTTGTTTTTCTCCCTTTGTCAATATCAAAATGGGGAAAATAATAAGAATGAAGAGGGTGAAAGCTCTCCTTACAAATAAGCATAGGTGAGTATAAAACAAATATAGGGAAAAAGCTCCATCTATCAAAATGCCTTAAAACATATCTCAAATATAATAAGGCAATGATTATATGAGATACGAATATGAGAGAAAAATTAATTTTAACTCATATTCAAAGAGACCCATGAGAACAGATTCATATATATCATCATAAAGGTCCCAAAACACAAATATAAACAAAGAATAATATATAGACTTATATATATAAATAAATCATGAAAACTATGAAAATCGAAGAAATCAAATGAAAGTCTTATAATTCATGAACATACAAACATAAATCATGATTGATTAAGAACTTTAAAAGCATAATAACATCAAAACATACTTGATCCATAAACATTATTTTCGTAGAATGTAAATAAATATTCATGCAAAATAATGTCGAAATTTTATATGTTTGATCCACAAAGATCAAGAAATATGCTTAGGATAAAACAAACTATGATCAAATTGTACAATTTTTGATACGAAAACAAGAAAGGTGAGCATTCCAAGCTCTTGCAGCTTGTTTTATCCCCTATGAAGCTTTTTACACCTAGTAAATATGATTTCAAAGAAAGGGTCAATAAATCCGGGAGGTTTGCTCAACCATAAACCTCTTTATTTATAAAGCTATTTATTTTATATTAAAAATAATTATATATGTCAAGATTCTTTTCAAATATGGTATAAATATATATTCTTTAACTTATATTGTAAAAATATTTATAATTTGTTTAACAAAAAGAACTTAAACAAAAATCATCTTTTAAAAAAACTTGAAAAACTAAAACGCTAAAAATTTGTTCTTTTAAAATCAAACTTTTTTAGGTGCCCAAACACTCTTGGTACCGAATAGTTTAGGGATATGACCCCTATCATTATAGCTTAATGCCCTTGGGTTATGACCTCATTTGGGCGCATATTGTACACGTGTCCGGTCATAGCAATATTCACGTAAATGACCCTTCCTATTGCGATAAGTGAAATGAAATAGATTTATTTACTTTTTTTGACCATGAGATTGTGCACGAGAAACATTTTTAAATAATTATGGTCTTTTTGACATAATTTGCAAATTTATAAAAATTTTCAAACAAAAAAATTTGCGAAATGGCCAAACCTACCACAATAATCACACTTAAACACATTCACAGGCTTATGATGATCAATGGGTGCATGTATGAGAGTTAGAAACTTTGTGAGATGCACATGGAGCAATATTATTAATTTTAGAGAGTTTATGTGAAAAATTTAGCTAAATAGCCTTTACGGACGCAAATAGAGCACTTATAAACTTTGCTATATATGTGTGCATGGTGAGTGGATGGTTTAGATTTATTTGCACTTAACTTAGCACTCATATTCACAGGCTTCTTATGATTTTTAATATATGTTGATAAACTTGAATCTAAAGAAGAAATTTAGTTTCTTATTATATTCAACCCAGTATTTGGCAAACTAGCATTAAAAGTAGAAGTAGAAGAAACATGATTATTCTTAAAAGAATTTAATTAAATTTTAATTGTTTATACTTCTAGCATGGCATCATTTTTCTCATTTGATAAGCTAGCTATCTTTAAGTTAATAGAAACGTGATATTATTTTAATTTATAATATTGTTCTTAAGAATTACATTCTCCTTAGCATATCATGATTGGATTTTAAATTCACATGCTTGCTTTTTAAATCTATAAAGTTTTTATTCAACTTGTTGTTGGCATGCATTAATCTATCATAAGCACAAGCGGTTCATTAATAGAAAGTTTACTTTCAGAATCAGACTCGCATAGCTCACTAGGGCAAAGTGGCCGTGTGCACGATGAAGCTCCACTCTTACTTGAAGTGGAATCCGTTGATCTCCTCCAAGTTGTTATGATGTGCTTAAATATGTTTTTATAAAATGTAAGAACTATCAAAAGAAGCAAGCTTGTTAGAAATAGATAAGTCAAACACATTAAGTAAAAATTCTAAAACTAGATTGTTCATAATAAATATATTTTATCATTTAAGCTCCACTTGGATTTCTTCAAAGTGGGCACAATGTAAGCACAATCAATAATTTTCTATAATTTAATATTTTTAGATTTAACAAACAATATAAATCTTAACACCATTGAGCATAAGGGAACTCATTGAATTTAGGAGCAGTATCAATAGCAGAGCCTAAACCTAGTGCACCGTGCATATCCATGATGTAAATGTAAGTAATATGAAAATCAAAACTAGATTGGTAATAAATAAAAGTCAGTATCTTTGACTCTAGGAGATTAAGCCTCAAATCAAGGAACACCAAGCTTGGATACCAAATGAAAGTACCCTAGAGGGGGTGAATAGGGTACTTTGCTGATCTAATCCGATATCAATACCAAATTAAAACTTATTAACTAATATATCCTAACAATGTGATATATAATGAGATATACAAGGATATACAATTAAGTTAGATATAAGCATAAGATAAAGGCGATAAGAAAATATACAAGAGAATAAGTGCACTAATGCCAAACTCAACCATAAACAAATGATCATGGAGTTCGGTCACCCACGACCTACGTCTCTGCTTCTCACCCTCGAGGAGAATCTCCACTATCAACACAAAAACCTACACAATCGATTTTCAATGCTCACAGATGAACATTTTGTTGGCCTCTTTGTTTTGATGATGTTTAACAAACAATTTACCACTAATGTTGTTTGTCTAGTGTTCGTGTTTTCTTATTTATTATAGACAAACAATATGTTGGAGAATGGATGGAATTGCACATTCACGATCATATCCAATGAAGGTTGGCGGAATTGTGGAGTGAAGCAATGTACATTCAAGCTAAAGATACAAGTTCAAGCTTCATCCACAAGTGTACCAAGTCGAGCTTAATTGAAGATCAATATCAAGCTTGGGTAATTTAGTTTAGGTTTTATATTATGTGTGTTAGTACTTTAAGCTCAATCATATACACAAATACACATTTTGGTTTTATATATATATAGTTATATATATAAACATATATGTTTTTGTTTAGCTACATAGATATGAAACAACAAATATAGCTTTTCACATTTTCATTTGTTTCATATTATATTGTGTTTAAGAATATATTGCATAGAATATGAATATTTATGAAAATATTATATTTCTAGGTTATAGACTTTATAACAACATTTTATATCTTTTATCAAGTCTATACAATCATTTCATAAGGTTCAAAATGTTGTTTAAGTCAAAATATCAAAATATTAATTTTTAGGTTTTCATGTTTTTGAACATATTTGTAAAATAATGATATTTTTCATTTGGGAGGTCCTTTTTGAAAAATAGTTTTTGTAACATGTTTATTATCATGTCTACAATCATTCTCCAAAGTTTTATATTTTTTGAAATTTATTTGATATTTTTAAACAGGGTTTTAAAATCAAAAAATCAACTTTCAAACCTGTTTTCTCTTATGTCAGTTTACGTTCGACCGCCACGGTCGACGGCGCCTTTGTTTTTAACCTGTGGAGCCAACAACAACTTTTGTGGTCGACTGCCACGGTCGACCGTCAGCTCAAAAATTCGTACGGTCGACCATCAAAGTTTCTAAAATTTTTTAAGCCTCGAAAGTGTCTCGCGGTCGACCGTGAGATTTTCATGGTCGACCGCCGTATGCCTAACGGCTCTTTTTGTACAAAATCTAAAAAATATTTTTCTGGGTTTTTAGCGGATTTTGTTAGGGGTTTTGCTGTTGGTTTCTCTTCCTATATAAACCCCTCAAACCCCAACTACCAATATCAACCAAGAAGTTTTTAAACAAAAGTTTAATAAGAGTTTAAGCTTGGTTAGTTTTGTTTTAAGTTTGGGGTTTTACAAAGAGGAGCTTACATCAGTTGTTGAAGAGTTTATCTTCAATATTTCATTATCCTCTCTTTGTGTTTATACAGAAGTTTCCTTAACTCTATTTCCTAGCATTTTTACTATTGTGTTTCATATCAATCTTATTGCTAGTTCTTCTTGAGTTAAGTCTTATTTATTCTCATTGTTACACACACCCACATTGAGCTTATTGTATTTTCATACATAGTATATTTGGGTTGGTGAGAGTTGTAACAATTGAGTGTGAGCTTTCATTGTATTCTCATCCATATTAGAGAACAATCATTTGTTGTATTTGTGCTTATTATGAGATTCACTTTGTAATACACTTGTACACCAAGAGAAGTGTGTGGCGAGAGTCGGGGATTGTCCCAAGAGGAGTGGTGTCGGTTGATGAACCTAGGGAGAGGTTGTATCCGAACACTTGAGGGAGACACGTCTAGTTCTAACACTTGAGAGGGTGTAGAGTGGGATTGCAAGAGTGTGTGAGTTGTAGAGTTTTTGGTAAACTAAAAAACCGTATTGTGAGGTGTAAACATTGTTTGGGTAAACGTAAAAAACCCGGTTGTGATAGTGGAGATCTCCTCGAGGTGAGGAGCGGAGACGTAGGTCATGAGGACCGAACTCTGTGATCATATTGTGTGTTTGCATTGTTTATTTACACTATCACTCTTATCTTGTTTATGTTTATTTCACCCTTGTGTCAGTTTATATATCATTGCATATATTTTTATCATATAGGATATATCTCATAGTTCATATTGCTTATCCTATCTTACATATCTTGTTGTATTTTAAACTTGCTAGGATAACTTGTTAATTAGTTTTAATTGGCATAAAATCGGATTAGATTGGCATAAGACCCTAATCACCCCATCCCCCCTACGGTCTAACATGTTTATAACTCACATAATTGCAATCACATAATACACTCCTCTAAGTGTTGGCCTAGACCGTGTCACCTTCCTCAAGTGCTCATAATTACAACCTCTCCCTAGGATTTACAACCGACGCCACTCCTCATAGAATTAACCCCATCTCTCACCAACCACTCCTCTCAGTGTTGTTGTGTATTACAATGTGTTCTCATAACAATAAAGCTCAAATACAAAGAATTTGTTCTCTAACAAGAATGTGAACAAAATTAAGCTCACACTCAATGTAACGCTAACCATAACCCAAATAATATTTAATGTGAAATACTAAAAGCCCAATAGATTGTGTATGCAATCAATGAATAAACTAAAATATAAACTCAATTAAAATCTAGCTTATAGAAATGATAAACAAAATACAATTGTAAGAGATTAATTTTAGTAAAAACTTCTCCGAAAACAAGAGAGATGGAGATATGAATATTTGAAGCTCAAACCGAAATGATCTCCTCTTCTTGTGAAACTCTCTTCACATAAACATTACACTTAAGTTTTCTTAAAAACTCTTAAACAAACTTGTAAAAATATTTTTAAACATTTTCTTAGTTAGTTGTAAGTGTTGAGGACCGAGGGGTATATATAGGTTCTTAATATAACAGCCCAAAAACATACAAAAGTAACCCAAAAATCAGATCTTGGACAGATTCTAAACTTTTGCACAGCTATTTTTCTAAAATCAATTACAAATAGCAAATCAACTCCATAAATCATGAAATTTGGAGAAACATTTCTACTCATGTAGTAAATATGTTAGAGAAAGAATTTTTGAAATGTCACTTTTGATTTGTGATAAATCACTATTTTAAAACAGATATTTTAGATTCCAAAACTGCTAAAATACTTGATTTTGTAAAATCAATCTAACATAGTAAATCAACTTAAAAAATGGTAAAACTTTGGAAAATGTTTATAAATATGAAATAGAACATGTTAGAAAAAGAATTTATTAAATCAAAAATTTCATTTGCGAAAACTTATTTATATTGTAAACTGCTCTAGAATACGAAATCGTCAAAACATGATTTTGATGAAACGATTTCAAACAAGCTTGGAAATTCTTTTGAACATATTTATAGACTTATGAAAAAATGTAAAATAGTACAACTAAGTTAATAATTCAAAAATATGTTATTTTCTCAAAATGATAAACACGTTATTTTCTTAAAACAACGTATAATGCGATAAATATGAAGCACATGTACATGTATACGAATATATGTATTTCTTTCATATTTATATGCATAAAACTCATCTTTCAAAATAATTGTATGGCTAAACATATCTTTTTGCAAAGTGAAACAACCAATGAAAGAAATAAAATGAAACAACGTGTATGTGTGAAATTGAGCTTTAAGCATGACACACAAAGTAAACACCTAAACCTGAAAACACTATACCAAGAAATGATCTTCAATATAGCTCGTCTTGGTTGTGGATGGAGCGATGTTGTGATCTTGATTTGAATTACGACGGCTTCATTCCTATATTTGCTAACCTCCTTTGAGTATCATCGTGAATGTAAAAATCCATCCAATCTCCAAGTAGGATCTTTGAGTAAGATTCCTAACAAGCAAACATAAACACTTGACAAACGATATTAGGAATTGTTTGTTAATCATCAAAACTAGATTAGGTAGTAGGCTCATAAACATGAGATCTAACAATCTCTCTCTTTTTGATGATGACAAACAATCTACACAAAGATTATATAAATATGCATGATACCAAATGAATATACACTTTATAATCCTCATGCATAA
>BQKN01062952.1:48263-88156 GCA_022839385.1 Asparagus kiusianus
TAAAACCAAATACGTGTATGTGTGTATATGATTGAGCTTAGAGTACCAACACATATAATATAAAAACCTAAACTAAATTACCCAAGCTTGATCTTGATCTTTAATAAGCTTGACTTGGCATTGTAGGCGTATAAAACTGCTTATAGGTCCCTTAACACAGCTCGACACGGTGATTCGACAAACCAACGAACCATCGGGCGATGAATCCAAGAATGATCGTTAAACCACAATATCGAAGCCAAGTGAGACGCAACGAAGCGGATTAACGAGGCGACGAGGTTAACGAATCGCACGCAAACAACAAAATACTTCCAATCACGTGCCTAATCAAGCTAACGGGTCGATGAATCAACGAATCATCCAACCGTAGAGTCCACCACATCAATCAAGATCGAGAACGGACTCGAACGAATCAAGATCAAATCAAGATCGGATCCGAACTCAAACTCGAACACCAAAGTGGATTTACTGCCAAATCATGATTCAGATCAACAAATCAGAGTCCAAATCAACAGCGAAACCGGAAGACGGCAAAACGGCAAACACCTGGAGGGCTCGGTCAAAACCGAGCCACTCCCAGGTGGCTCGACCAAATCCAAGCCACCTAGGTGGCTCAGCCAAAGCCGAGCCACCTCCTGGTGGCTCGGCCAAAGCCGAGCCACTAGGGGGTGGCTCGGTGGCCGAGCCACCTCTTGGTGGCTCGGTGCCTCGGCCACCTGTGCCAAGGCACAGATCTGAGTGCCTATAAATAGGCTAGGAGGGCTCATTGTTTATGGGTTAGAATTTTTGGAGGCGAAGCTCTGCTAGATTGAGATCTGAATCTTAGAGTTTCGAAGCTTTGAAGACTTGAACTTTCAGATCCGGTACTCGGCGATCATCCACGTCAAACAAGGCAGGAGTTCGAGAGGGATCGGATCTGAGATCTACACGGGTATCCTCCGGATCAAAACTTGGTTTTTGATCCCGAGAAGAGTATCGATTTCGCTTGGTCGATTTTGATTACTTCGGGCGATTATTTCCTTGGTGAATTAATCCTCCCCGGCTATTATTTCCTTCGCGAAATAATACCCATCATACCGTGTAGATCCGATCGGATCTAGATCACGCGGTGGTCCACGGATTAGCCCCGGCGCAGGCGAAGAACCCACACAAGCAAGAGACCACAAAACAGGATCTTGCTATTTGTTCAGGAAAGTTGTAATCTTTAGATTTTTTTCTTTGATTTCGTTGTAACCAGATCTTATAAAAAGACCGGATCTTTTGTAATCAAAAAACAATTACTCAAGAGAACAATGAATTCAATGAAGAAAGCAATTTTTTCCACGAACAATCTGGCGACCACAGTGGGAGCCACCGATCTCGCTGCCGAGATCGTTACGTCGCAGCCGCGGATCTCGATCCCGGTCGAGGAGGAGGTTGAGTATGAATTCGACCAGCAAAAGTTCGAGGAGTACCTGTCATCCTCGTCCGGATCCACCTCCCCTCGCAAGTCCAAGAAGTTCTCCTCTAGGAGAAAAGTTCGTTGGTATGAAGATGTAGAGAACACCAACGAAGATCTCACCCCGGTTGATGCCAAAGTTGCATCGGGTGAGGTTCTACCAACTTCCAACCAGGTCAGATCTGTTCTGGCCAACTCTTCCGCCGCTGAGGGTGTGGTGACTCTCTCAAAGAGAGCCCGCCAGAGGCAACGTCAACGCCTGGCGTGACAATTCGCGAAGGCAATGGAGTCCATTGACGGAATCCGCTACAAGGCGGATCTGAAGAACATGAGAGGCAAACAGCCTCAACAACCGATGAACGACAGCTCTTCCAAGCCGCCAACGATGGAATGGATCCATGTCAAACAGAATCATTCAACGCTTGAGGAGCGTATTCGCAAGCGCCGTGCACTGTCAGCGCAGGCACGGGCTCAAGTCCAAGAAGCCCGTAGAAGACTACAAAGGGAAGTGGCTAAAAAATCACCACCTACCCGCAAAGTATGGAGGCCGAAGTCTGAAGCGGCGACTCAGGCTAAGGAGCAACCATTGCAGCCTTCAGCAAAAGTTCAACCGCCGGCGAACCAACCTAAATCGCCGATGATACCTACAGCTGCTCCGGGAGATCTCGCAGGACCGTCCCAAAGAAGGAGGTTAGTTTTGGAGCGCCTCGGTCAACTTCCCAAAGCTCCAGTTCAAGAATGTTTGGGCCCGATGAAGAAGCCCCGAACGACTCAACATGCTGGGGGTCGCCGCCACCCTCAACATGACAAGGAATTCATGGCAACTACGCGCACCAGTTTGTGCATTGAAGTCCAGGAGCCCGCCGAGAACTCACGCCCACAAAGGCATGTTTCGAGACGCGTAACTCTTGAGAGCCCAAAGAAGGCAGTTCACCCTCAGAAGGAAACATTGTCATCTGATGATGACAGCGTTATACCTGAGAAATCGTGCCAACACAGGATAGGTTACTCCGACCTTCAAACTGACGAGTTGTACTATCGTGTTGGGGGTACGAGTAAAACCAGAAAAAGGAGTCCTCGAAAACCAGAAACTCAGTACCCCTGTTCCAAACTCATTCGGGCAGTGTTGTCTGAGTGCAAATGCACCAATACAGTCCCTGAAAGAGTTTCGGTTTTCGAAAGGCTCGGCACCGAAACGCCAAAACCAAGGCCTAGGCGTTTCTAACGAAGAAGAACGGTGGTTGAAGATGGAGAATTTTCGAGGGTCACCACTAACATGACCAGTAAAGGAACATCGACACGGGATAATCCCGAGTTGATTCCGGAAGCACCCTGGCGTGTAACCCGTCTGCAGTCTAGAGCTATCATACGAGCGACTTATGGTAGGATTCGGACAAGACCACCTTCAGAAGATGAAGAATCGGATGCCGGCTCTGCGGTCGCATCAGATAATACAGTATCCAGCGAGGGACAACCCCGCGAGGCACTTATGATAAGTGCGGAACAAGTGGCCAAGATGCTCGAAGCCATGGCCAAACAACAGGAGAGTTTCAGGTTCGAAATGCAGATGGCCATACAGAATATGAGAGAAATGCATGACCAACAAATCCAAGCACTGACAAATCGGCAAGGCGAACCAAGTCGTCGTAACCAGGTTAATCAGGAAGATGAGGACGCACATGCGGATGAAGCTCACAATGCCAATAATCCTCCCGTCAATGCAGGGGGTGGCAATGAGAATGCTAACGAAGATACAGGTGAAAGTTTGAAGATCAAAAATCTTGAGAGCAAAATCAATACTTTGATTTCTGCTCAAGAGATCAAGAAGATAGGCATTCCTTGTCCATACCCGAGAGAATGGGAATCGATCCCCTATCCGGCGAAGTTCAATTTAATCAACTTCACGTCGTTTGATGGGAAGGGTTCACCCACTCAGCATGTGATTTACTTCAAATCACACTTAGGGGTTATTTTTGGTAATGAGCCTCTGATGGTACGGTCCTTCGTTGGCACTCTTCGTGGAGCCGCCTTCGATTGGTATCGCCGCCTTAAGCTAGGTAGCGTGAATAGCTGGGACGACATGGAGACTAAATTCCTTACCAACTTCTTCGATGACGACACTGAGATATCCATCGGGTCGTTGCTCGACGAGAAACAGAAAGACGGGGAGTTAGTTAATACCTTCGTCAAAAGGTTCCGGAACAAGGCGATGAACTATCGGGACACGATCACTGAGGAATTCATTCTCCAGACTTGCCACAACAACCTCGCATTGGACGTGTTGGAAGCAATGGGGACAGCACCGTCCAAAACATGGAAGGATCTAAAGGTTCGAGGAGAGCAAGCCGAACGATTCCTCAGAAGGAAGAAGGCGGAGAGAGGCCAACAGGCGACGAATGCTCCAACGCAGAATTTCAACCCACGGGGGAAAGGTAAGGCACATGCTAATGCAGTTGATGCTAATCAAACTTTCCAATTGCAACCTCAGCAACAGCCGCAGCAGCAACAACGGCCTCAGAAGTAGAAATCTTCGAAGCCAAGATTTCCGAAAGTGTACTCCTTCAAAGATGATGAAGTTCCTGGCATCTTTAAGTACCTGTTGGAAAATAACAAAATCCAGCTGCCGGCGATCGTGGATCAAGAAGGGGCTAGCAAAGTGACGGATCCAAAGTATTGCGCATACCATAGAGCGGTCCATCACCCTACAAGGTCATGCTATCATCTCAAGGACAAGATCCAGGCGTTAATTGATGTGGGCGTCATAACCCCGAAGCCGCCCAAGAATGTAAGAGCAAATGCAGTGTCAATTAGCTTTGGATCAGTACCCACATCGTGGTTTGAACCAAAATGCATCACTAAAGTGGGAATGAAGACGGTAAACGATGACCCGTACGGACAGTGCCAAAAGGGACTTGTGCCACACACAGCCCCAAACGGCGAAATCCTCTGGGTCCATCCTGATCTTATTGAGGACGATCAATAGGCGACTTCCTCTACCAAAAAGGGTAAAGGTAAGTCCTACAATGCTACTTCCGCAATCTTCGAAGAGGATGGCGATGAAGCTCCTACCTTCCCGCTCTCCGAAGAAGAACAAGAAGTTTTTACCACTAGAAGCGAAAATCAATACCACTTCAATTATCCATCACCTAGTGATCAATTAGCTGAGCAGAGGGTGACTAAACGGGGACCAGCCAAAACCCTCGTGGAACTGGGGGTGGTTACAAATCCTAGACCGGTTGAAGAAGCTCGACGATAGCCGGTTGATAAACAGAAAGAAAAGAGGCCCCAAGAGGTGCAGATTCCGAAGCAGTCTCGTTTCAATCGTCCGATTGGAAGAGATAAACCGGAGAGCTCGAACACTCCGCGCATCTTCGATATTATGGCTCAACTAGATAACATTCTAGCACGGATGACACTGTATGAGTTGCTGCGGTTGTCTAAAGAACCAGGGAAGCCTTGCAAGAAGCCTTGGCCAATTCAGAAGCATTCCTTACTCGGATCAAGCCGGTACCTGAAGAGCCAGAACCGTTAATTCAACACTGCAATATAGCGGCTAAAAACCTTCCTTGCATTACCTTCACCAAAGAGGATATGCAGACGAAGAATTCGAACCATGATCGACCCCTATATTTCATCGGGTACATTGGCTCCAGCGAAGTCAACCGAATCCAAGTGGATCCAGGTTCCACTGTGAGTATTATGCCGCTTCGCTTGATGCATAGCCTCGGCATTCCAGTCAGTAAATTAGCGTCCACATGCACTGTTATCTACGGATTCAATACCAGCGGGTCAAGACCTTTGGGTAAGATCCGGATAAAATGTCAAATGGGTGACTTGAAGACGGAGGTCACATGTTACGTGATTGATGTCGAGACATCATATAACTTACTACTGGGTCGACCTTGGATTCATAGTAACGTTATAATTCCCTCCACTCTCCATCAGTGTTTGAAATATGTCGACACTGATGGTAAGGTCAGGACGGTGGTCGCGGATAAGCAACCATTCAAAGGGTTTGAGAATTATTTTACTGATTCCGTCCTTTATGGTAACGAATCCGATACTAAACCATCGGCCCAGGGCACGGATAGCGGAAAAGAAGCTGATACCGAAGCCGGATTCGATTACAATGGAGGTTTTGTTTTAAATGACATTGTACCCTTTGTAATCAATCTTGACGATGAACAATCGTCAGATGGCAGTTGTAACTGGAAACTTGCTAATAATAAAATAAATGATGATTTAGAGTACTCACTGTCTCTTGATGATGTGATAAAGGGATTGTATGATAATCCTGATTTATATACGTCGCTCCGATCGTCATATATAACAAAGAAACACCTCCAGCATTCTTTCGGAACAACCCTGATCGTTCCTACCAAAATAGGAGGGGAAAAAGAAGTGATTTACGGTAAAGGAGAGTGTTTTCCATTACCTAATCATTTCTTAAGGGAAGATGAGAATGATGAAAAACCTGGTCGACATTTATCTAAGTATAGTCTGGAAGCGCGCAAGCTCATGGAAAAACAGGGATATGATTTCACACTCGGAGAAGGTTTATACTTTGATCGAGGTTCCCGTATTCCAGCCAAAGCGGCATATGTACCAAAAGGGAAACCAGATGATTATTATAAATTCAGACGAGGACTAGGGTATGTCTCTTCTTCAGAAGATGAGTGTTGCTGGTTAATCAATGACCAATCATCTAAGCAATACAAGGATGGGTACTCGTCCGATTCCTCGGAATGTGACTCTGATACAAGTCTGGGGGAAGTATTCAAAGCCCTAATGTCGAACATGACTACAGCTGATCCATCTACAATGGAGGATGACGATCAAATGCTAACGTGGGAAGACCCATGGGTTCATCACTTGAACATGCAGTACGGCGATAGGTTTGAACAGAGGGAACCCCCCACTGAAGATAAAATAGTCCAAATTAACATGGGCGATAAGGCCAACCCAAAGCCCATATTCATCAGCGATACTCTTCCCCCAAATGAGAAGGAAGAATTAATTGCTCTCATCAGGGAATACATTGACGTCTTCGCTTGGAACTATAAGGACATGTCAGGGCTCGACCCCAATGTGGCAATGCATCGCCTCGATATCAAGTCGGATGCCAAACCTATCAAACAACAGCAAAGACGGTTTCATCCGTAGATTATGGAAGCCATTGAGGCAGAGGTTAAGAAATTTATTAACTCAAGATTTATCTAAGAGGAACAACATCCAGACTGGCTAGCTAATATTGTTCCCGTCATGAAGAAGAATGGTAAAATCAGGATTTACATCGACTTCAGGAACCTGAATGCGGCATGTCCAAAAGATGACTTTCCTCTCCCAATCACGGACGTCATCATCGATAATACATGCAGATTTAAGAGAATGTCTTTTATGGATGGCTTTTCAGGATATAACCAGATCAAGATGCACCCGGATGACGAGAAGCATATAGCGTTCAGAACACCCCTCGGTGTCTTTTGCTACACGGTGATGCCTTTCGGTCTAAAAAATGCAGGCGCCATGTACCAGCGAGCAATGACTAAGATTTTCCAAGAACATCTCAGGAAAACAGTCGAGTGCTACGTTGACGATTTGGTACTAAAAAGCCACAACAAAGAAGATCACATCAAGGATTTGAAGACGATGTTCGATCTCATGCGGAGTCATCAACTGAAGATGAACCCCACCAAATCCTTCCTTGGAATGTCCAGCGGAAAATTCCTTGGATTTGTCATCACCACTAAAGGTATACATATCGATCCTGACAAGGTGAAGGCGATACATGAATTGCAACCCCCGAGAAATCTAAGAGAACTCAGAGGATTGCAAGGGCGTTTAGCTTATATCCGACGGTTCATCTCAAATCTTTCTGGGAAGTGCCAACCATTCTCTAACTAAACAAGAAAGGTGTGTCATTTATTTGGGATGACGCTTGCCAAAAAGCACTCGAAGATATCAAGACATATCTGACGAATCCTCCTGTTCTCGTCGCACCAAAATCAGGTAAACCGTTCTTGATTTACATCAAGGCGATGAACCACTCGATAAGTGCTTTACTAGCACAAGACGATGATAATGGTCACGAACAGGCAGTTTATTACCTAAGTCGGACCTTAGTAGGCGCCGAATCTCGATATCCGATGATTGAGAAAGAATGCCTCACATTGGTATTCGCAATGCAAAAGATGCGGCATTACTTGGTCGGACAGACGATTTATGTCATTTCTAACGTTAATCCAGTACGGGTATTTATGACTCAACCGGGTTCGATGAATTGGCGTTTAGCGAAGTGGGCCCTTCTCTTGTCCTAGTATGATTTGCACTTCAAACAGCAGAAGTCGGTCAAAGAACAAGCGATTTATGATCTTTTGGCGGCAAACCCGACGACAGATACGGCAGAAGTATATGATGACTTGCCGGATGAAACCCACGAGGTTAACACTACATCACACCAACAAGTATGGCAATTATACTTTGACGGTGCTTCGAGAGCAGTTAATGTGGCAGTAACCCCCGGATGTCCTAAGGTCTCCTACGGAGTTGGAGTTGTCTTAGTTTCCACGGGGAAGCATGTAATGCCACGGGCTTATTCACTGACTGGTCCTTGTTCTAATAACGTAGCCGAGTACAACGCGCTTCTCATTGGACTCAGTTTCGCCAAGGAGCTGGGGGTCGAATATCTCAAAGCTTTTAGGGATAATCAATTGATAGTCAACCAAGTCCGTGGACAGTATGAAGTCAGGAACCAAGACCTGATCCCGTACCACCAGGAGGCCATCAAATTGGCAGATTCTTTTAAAGAATTCTTTATAGAATACATCCATCGTCTCCAGAACGCTTATGCGGATGCACTGGCAGCACTAGCGGTATCACTTGCGCAGCCTCCCGAAACTGAACCGCTAGTCACAGTGAGATCGCATCAACTCTGCATACCCATATACAATATGGATATCGAAGAGGAAGATGATAAAAACATAAACGTCAAAGAGGTGAACTCAACTCAAATTGGGTCGGAGTCCCGAGATTGGCACTTTCCCATCATTGACTACGTCCAATATGGTATTTTGCCAGAGGATGCAAAAGAAAGGGAATCAATCCGCCGAAGAGCACCAAGGTTCTTCTATAATACCGAGACCCATACATTATACCGTCGGGGGTACGATGGTTTATTACTCCGATGCCTTTCGAACAAAGAAGCAGAAGAAGTTCTTAAGGAAGCACACGAAGGAGAATGTGGTGCGCATCAGCCCGGTCCCAAGCTGTATGATCGCATCAGGAGAATGGGATATTTTTGGCTGACAATGGTTCATGATGCAATCAAATACGCCCGAGAATGTCATGCCTATCAAGTACATGCAAATTATATGCATCAACCACCGGAGCATTTACACACGTCAACCACATCTTGGCCATTCGAAACATGGGGTATGGACATTGTCGGTCCTATTTTTCCCCCTTCAGTCAAAGGCGGTCGATTTATTCTCACAATCACGGATTACTTTTCAAAGTGGGCTGAAGCAATTCCGCTTAGAGAAGTGAAGACGAACAACGTCATCAATTTCATCAAGCATCATGTCATATACCGACATGGCGTGCCAAGACGGATCATTCATGATAACGGTCTACAGTTCATAAGCAACACTTTCGTCAGGTTTTGTGACAAGTTCAAAATTCAAGATATTTCGTCAACGGCTTATTATCCAGCTTCGAATGAATTAGCTGAGGATTTTAACAAGACGATCATCAAAATCCTGTCAAAGCTCGTAAAGACCAATAAACGAGACTGGGATGATAAACTCGGTGAAGCACTCTGGGCTTATCGTACCACTATACGCACACCTACAGGAGCTACCCCATATTCATTGATATATGGATGTGAAGCTGTGCTGCCATTGGAAATCCAAATCCCATCCCTTCGGATTGCTCTCGCAACGGAGATGACGACGGAAGAACAACATCAGAAACGTGTCGAAGAACTCGAAATGTTGGATGAAAAGCGCTTGGAAGCTCAACAACGTATTGAGTTTTATCAAGCCAGAATATCTAGGGCTTTTAACAAAAGAGTCCGACAGAGAAGCTTCAAGGAAGGAGATCTGGTCCTCGTTGCTCGCCGACCGATAATCCTCAACTCTAAGAAGAAAGGTAAATTTGAACCCAAATGGGAAGGGCCGTTTGTGATAGACACAATCTACTCAAATGGCGCTTATCGCCTAATTTCTCTAGAGGGCGTCAGGCAATTAATGCCAATAAATGAGAAGTTCCTGAAAAAATACTATCCCTAGTACATTCAGGATAACCCATTTATCGGGAAGTTCCTTGAAGAATATTACACTTAATATTCTAGAGGATAACCTAAAATTATTTCTACCACCAAAATCCCTCACTGATCAATTTTAATTGACAGTGAGTCCACCAAAAGTGTCTTTCTGGTCCAAGCCACCAACAAATTCGCCTCTTGATTCTTTCCACGAACAAGAGGTCCACTTTCAATTCAGAGCCTCCTTTCGATAAACGAAAGAACTCCCTTCTTTTCTCTTTGGTTAAACCTCTTCATGGTTATAACCAAAATTGAAATTTTATTTCGATAAAAGAAAAACTCATCTAGATAACCAATCCTAAAAAATGTAAGCTTATCTAGATCTTCCAGATTCTCGGAGTGGAGATCCTACTTCTAGTTTCTTTCTTGCACTGGAAATAGAATATAAAATTCTTCCTTTCCAAAATCAAGGAATAGAATATAAAATTCTTCCTTCCTTATTCGGGGAATAGAATATAAAATTCTTCCTTTCCCACACCAACCCTTTTTCCAAGAATTTATCAAATTTAGGATTCATCCTAGGAAGTTTGTCCTGAATCCTAAACAGGGATAAGTCTGCGCCTAACACACGCTGCCGGTTTAGTTTTTTCTCCGTAGAAGAAGACACCAGAGTTTGATTCTGGGGTATTCTATCCTGAAACCTAAGCAGGGATAAGTCTGCGCCTAACCCGCGCTGCCGGTTAGTTCTTAACCGTTAAAAAGAATACTCGCCCACATATTCAACATTGTGGCAGGTTGTTATTAATGACACCAAAATCCATACCTTACACGCATGGGGAATTTCATCCTGAATCCTAAGAAAGGATATGTCGACGCCTAACACGCGCCGCCGGTTTAGTCTTTCTCTGTAGAAAAAGACACCAGAGTTCGATTCTGGGATATCTTATCCTAAAACCTAAGTAAGGATAAGTCAGCGTCTGATACACGTTGCCGGGTAGCCTATTACCGTAACAATGGCGAAGTCTACGTATTCAAAGTCGTAGCAAAGAGTCTAAGGGAGTTTATTCCGTTAGTACAACGTTACATGCGGAACGGATTTAGACAATCCGCATGCCAGCCCGACTCAAACGGTAGTCGGTAAAGGCTAATCAAATCCGTTGAAGGCTGGGGATTAGCAAAAAATCCTAAAGTCAACGCCTAACACGCGTCGCCGGGTAGCCTATTCCCGTAACAAATGGTAAAGCCTATGTATTCAATATCATAGCATAAAGTCTAAGGGAGTTCATTCCTTTAGCACAACGTCACATGCAGAACGGATTAAAACAATCCGCATGTAAGCCCGATTCAAACGGTAATCGGTAAGAGCACGTCAAATCTGTTGAGGGCTAAGGATTTGCCAAAAATCCTAAGTCAACGTCTCATACACGTTGTTGTTTAGTCTTTTCACAGGAGAAAGACGAAGTCTACGTATTCAATATCGTAGCACTAAAAGAGTTAACTCTTTTAGCTTAACGTTACATGCGGAACGGATTTAGACAATCCGCATGCTAGCCCGACTCAAACGGTAGTCGGTAAAGGCTTATCAAACCCGTTGATGGCTGAGAATTTACCAAAAATTCTATAAATACGAGTCATTGACGCATCAATTCTGTAGATTGGTCTCGTGACTCGAGTATCTGCCACGCTCCAATACCTTAAGAGCCTAAAACTGTATATACTCCAGCAGACGTACGAGTATAAACTGTGTCAAACGCCGGACAACGAGTCACTATGAAGCTCGAACGCTGGCCAACGCGTCACAAGGAACCTCAAACGCCGGACAACGCGTTGCAAACAAAAATTCAACGCCAACAATCGATGGTCAGTTCTATGTTGAAACAACAAACACGAGCTAAAGATCAGAAAATCAGGAATTACATTCAAGTTCAAAATTCCGACAACGGTCAGACAATAAATGCAGCACCGGAACCCTTGCAGACATTCGACAAAGCACCGAATAGCCTGGAGGATTGAAAGAATCAAGAATAGAAGCCATTCCAAGGTCCCGTTACACCGATTGAAGGTTGGGACAATCATATCCAAAGTATTCCAGACTCTTCTATAAAAGAATGAGGCTGAAATACTTTGGAGGGGGTATCTGTAGGCGTATAAAACTGCTTATAGGTTCCTTAACACAGCTCGACACGGTGATTCGACAAACCAACGAACCATCGGGCGATGAATCCAAGAATGATCGTTAAACCACAATATCGAAGCCAAGTGAGACGCAACGAAGCGGATTAACGAGGCGACGAGGTTAACGAATCGCACGCAAACAACAAAATACTTCCAATCACGTGCCTAATCAAGCTAACGGGTCGATGAATCAACGAATCATCCAACCGTAGAGTCCACCACATCAATCAAGATCGAGAACGGACTCGAACGAATCAAGATCAAATCAAGATCGGATCCGAACTCAAACTCGAACACCAAAGTGGATTTACTGCCAAATCATGATTCAGATCAACAAATCAGAGTCCAAATCAACAGCGAAACCGGAAGACGGCAAAACGGCAAACACCTGGAGGGCTCGGTCAAAACCGAGCCACTCCCAGGTGGCTCGGCCAAAGCCAAGCCACCTAGGGGTGGCTCGATGGCCGAGCCACCTCTTGGTGGCTCGATGCCTCGGCCACCTGTGCTAAGGCACAGATCTGAGTGCCTATAAATAGGTTAGGGGGGCTCATTGTTTAGGGGTTGGAATTTTTGGAGGCGAAGCTCTGCTGGATTGAGATCTGAATCTTGGAGTTTCGAAGTTTTGAAGACTTGAACTTTCAGATCCGGTGCTCGGCGATCATCCACGTCAAACAAGGCAGGAGTTCGAGAGGGATCGGATCTGAGATCTACACGGGTATCCTCCAGATCAAAACTTGGTTTTTGATCCCAAGAAGAGTATCGATTTCGCTTGGTCGATTTCGATTACTTCGGATGATTATTTCCTTGGTGAATTAATCCCCCCCGGCTATTATTTCCTTCGCGAAATAATACCCGTCATACCGTGTAGATCCGACCGGATCTAGATCGCGTGGTGGTCCACGGATTAACCCCGACGTAGGCGAAGAACCCACACAAGCAAGAGACCGCAAAACAGGATCTTGCGATTTGTTCAGGAAAGTTGTAGTCTTTAGATTTTTTCTTTGATTTCGTTGTAACCGGATCTTTTGTAATCAAAAAACAATTACTCGAGAGAACAATGAATTCAATGAAGAAAGCAATTTTTCCCGCAAACAGGCACACTTGCAGAAGAAGCTTGAACTTGTATCTTTAACTTGAATGTATATTGCTTCACTCTACTATTCCGCCAACCTCTATTGGATATGATCGTTGAAACTCTATTCCATCCATCCTGCAACTTGTTGTTTGTCTACAATAAATAAGAAAACATAAATACTAGACAAACAAAATTAGGGGTAAATTATTTGTTAAACATCATCAAAACAAAGAGGCCAACAACGCGGTCGACAGCCACGGTCGACCGCATAATAGCAGAAACCCTAGTTTAGGTTTCTGCTCTACGTGGTTAGATCCAAAAACTTTCGTGCAATATTTATATACATTATCAATACTTCATAAGTGATTTAGCATAACCAGAACATGTGATTTTCAGTCTAATCAGTATAGATAAAATGAATCAAATCTTAAATATGTTAACTTCGTGTCGAAAACTTTTAAAAAAAATCTTTCTTACAAAACTCTTGTTAGAAATAAACTCAGATCTAGATCTGTATTAACAATTTCATGATTGAGCTTTATTAACTGAAAAACACGTTCTCTTTGCAAAAATACAACATATAATCAATTTTTATACATAATCTAGTATGTTAGGCTCACAAATCACATGAAAAACATTATCAAAACATTTAAAAACATGGGAATAGGGTTGGGCGAGATGAAACTCACCTGAGGGATGATAAACAACTCCAAAAAAACACTTGAAAAATATCCTCCTATGCCGAAAACCACTGGATCCCGCACAAACTCTTTGAAATCCGCCGAAATCATTAAGGAGAAGGGGTTAGGATTTGCAAGAGGGAAGGAAAAGGCTGCTAGGATTTTCTACGGTGAAGAAGAAGTTCTCACGAATATAATATTATATATATGAGCCCATAAACCCAACCCAAAACTCAATAAGACGTGATATGGGAAAACTAGCAAAACTACGTACAGTTGACAGTCACGGTCAATCGCGCAAGAGAAAAGAAGATTTCAGCTTCTGCTGCGTGTCCGGCGGTCGACCGCGCAGAAAAATTTCTTGTTGGTGTATGTTGTTTGTGTGCTGGTCTTATCACTCGATCTTTCTCATATAAATACACTCGTTTGATGCCCAAACACTTGTTATCACATTCATCTATGATATAAACATATATTTCACAATAAAAATTCATTCACTGTATTTTACCGGGTTTTACATTCTTTCCCCTTTAAAAGAATTTCGTCCTCAAAATTCTGAAATCGTATCTTAACAATTAATAATACGAGAAAAGCACATCGGGAGTAGTCATTCCTACATACACCTCTCATAGCATTAATTTTCAGATATAAACATAGTAATATCTAAAGTTAACAGTCTAAAATGTGAATATTCATGCCTTAATCCATAACAAAATGGAATTAGTACGTCGGGCGAAAAATCCAAACAAGGAACCCACCATATATATACCATGTATCCTAAATGATTAAGGATTAAGTGACTATACCCCCGTTCTAGTGTTAAAGATAAATATGACTATCCAAAATTATCATAAAACACAAGATAACATAATCCAAACAATTTATCTGCTCAAACAAGTGTGGGTAGTCGCGACACATATCCTACTCGTGCTCCTAAGAAATCTCCTTAGATCCTCTCCGGTTCCATTGAACTTTACCCAAATGAATCACCTTGTTTCTAAGTTTCTTGTTTTCTCTAGAAAGTATACAAATTGGGTTCTCTATCATAGTCAAATCGTCCTGAAGCTCAATCTCCGGAGCATCCAATACTCATTGTCTTTCCTCGTCATGTAAGTGTTTCTTGAGCATAGAAATATGAAACACGTCGTGCACACCAGACATCGATACTGGAAGGTCTAGTCTATATGAAACAGCCCCAATACGCTCCACAATCTGAAAAGGGCTAATACATCTCGGAATAAGCTTCCCCCGCCTACCAAATCGCTGCACCCCCTTCATCGGCGATACCTTCAGCATGACAAAATCTCCCACCTGAAACTCCAAAGGTCGTCGTCTGCGATCCGCGTAACTATTCTGCCGACTCTGAGCGGTTAAAATACGCTCCCTAATCAATGCTACCTTTTCGGTAGTCTGCCTCACAAGCTCTGGTCTAAGCAACAAGATATCTGTAGGTGTAAATTTCTGATTTTCCCGAAAATGGGGGATTTTATTTGTATTTATAAGAAAGCTTATTACAAACTAAATCAATCTGAATTACAACAGAAGCAGAGGGAAGGCCCTCTTTGTTTAATTGTGGGGACTTTAAGGTAGCTACAGGATGCTTCGCTCGGTGCTTGTGCCGAGTTTGCCTCCCTTGGACGATTCGACCGAGGTTATCGGAGAGCTTCAGTACTCAGTAGAAGCTCGAGGTGAAGGAGTTCGTCTCTTCTGGCTCGCCGGCAATCAGGGCTCGGAGCTAGGAGATGGCGCTGTAATGCAAGGGTATGCAGAAAGCTTCTTCCTCTCTTGATTGATCAATCGATCGATCCCTTTCTAAGTTGCTGAAAGAAGCCTTTTAATAGGAGAGAGAGACAGTTCGGATGTCCCTTAAATTATGGGATGTGACCATACATTGTCCAGAGACATTCTGTTGTTTCTCTGTGTTACCAGCGGTCATTCGATGAGCCGCATGTTGCGTCGTGTCGCGTAGGAGTGGGAAAGCCCCTCCTTGTACCCGTGACGGCGGTTGCCAGATGCTTGAGTGGATCTGACCAACTCAGCGAGCGCCGACGGCTCTTGCTCTCGGTTTGGACGCGTGAGGTAAGCAGCATTTATGAGGCATTTATGAGGCATTTATGAGGGTGTAGGCTGCTCTGACAGCTGTCTGCTCACTTGCGCTGTGAGCCACCGAGAGGCCATTTGACGGTCCTGGGGTCCTGTGCCTTCTCTCCCCTCCCTGTGTCTTGGCAGAGGTTGGAGAACGGACGTCGTATGTCTGAGCGAGCTCCAGATAGCTTGCGGTGCGCCGACGGCTTTGGCTTTCCGTTCTGATGGGTGAGGTGACCCGGATTTATGAGTATGCAGGCCGGTCCGGCGCCTGTCTTGCTCGCTTGAATTGCGGGCGGCCTTCTGACGAATCTGGAGCGCTGCGCTCCCTCCCCATGCATCACGGGAAATAGGGAAGGCTTGTCCCTGGAAATCCGGTTTTCGGCTTATGTAGGTAGACGTGGCCCTCTGTGGGCGGGTTTGGTATACGAGGGTGGATTTGAGCCCCTGCGACCCCCGTGAGTGGACTTGGCTCATGAGGGCGGATTTGAACACCTGCGGGCGGATCTGGCTCATGAGGGCGGATTCGCTTCCATGTGACTTGGTGTGTGAGGGCCTAGGTGTACCCTCGAACCCGTCTCACGGCTACACTCCATTCTTCATCTAAGTGGATGGCCTTGACTTGCGGGCGAATTTGTTTGTTGGTCCGCCGCGGTAATTTTTACCGTCTACAAGACCCCCTTCAAAGTTTTCAGACCAAAGCCGGCTTTCACGTGGTCTAGAATACTTTGAATAAAGAAATTTTGGGCGGATCAAGTGTCTTAGGATTTTTAACAAACCCTCAGCTATCAACGGATTTGATCTGCCTTTACCGATTACCGTTTGAATCGGGCTAGCCATACTATTCCCCTCAGTATGATGAGTTGTCGAGTGGTTTCTCTTAGGCTTAAGGCTAAGATTTCTACTCTGATCCCTAGCCGCCTGGGGCGCGGGTCTAAACAAAGTCATTTTGTCAATTTTACAACGTTGGGCGAATCGCCTGTTTCCCAAGGGTGGGTGAGTCACGCGGGCGAAGCTGGGCTTTGATGGCGAAATTTTCGACCATCTTGCGGATTTCGTTCAAGAGGCTTTTCCCTCGGGCGAAAGTAGACCTAGTGTGAGCAAACCACGTGTCCGCTGGCGGTGCTTTGTACCCTTCTAGCCAAGGCGGCGTGGCTTTATCGTGATTTGATAGTTCGATGTCCACTCCGCGCGCCTCGTTCTGATCGTGGCCGTGGTTTTCGAATCTAACCGTCGGATGCAACCGCCAATCTTGGTTCATTCGGTGTTCCAAGGATGATCTGGGCCATCGATCTCGATCGTGTCCACGTCTCACGTTCGTGGGGGGTTCGCCTTTCAAGGGTGGTCGTGGCCACGTGGGAGGTTAGGTCTTTTAAACGAGCCCTCTTCTCCCCTCGAGAGCTGCCGTGTTCAAAAATCTCAAAAACTTTTTTCAAGGGGATAGAGTGTTGCTTCGTCCTTTAATGGCACCACGATCCAAGAAGTGTATTACAAAGGGAAAAGGGCCCGGACGCTTTTCCGATCGTCTCTCCGCTGGTGTGCCCCTCCGCATGCCGGAGCCGCGTTCAGGTAAGTCGCGAAATCCTCCTGGTGTTGGGTTTGGGGGAATGAGCATCGCTCATCCTTCTGAAATTCAGCCGTCCCTTGGTAGTCTCCCTGATTTGGGGCTAAGTTAGCCCTATTCGCCCTCAGAGGATGATTTCTGTCCCCTCGGGCGAACTAAATCTTTTAGCGAGAAGTGTGGAGGGGCGAACTTTGCTTTTGTCAGGCGAGTTCGGCCCTTCTCTGTTCGATGGGCGACTTCATTTTTACAGCGGATTTTGTCTTGACTGACTTCTCGTTCCATTTCGCAGCAACTTTTTCTGATGAGGCTTTCCCGGAGGGTGTGGCCGTTGGCCACGCCGGGGGTACGGGTTATACGACACCTCCTTGGTTTCCCTCTCTGGTTCCGGTACCCGCGTTCACTATTGATAAGCCTCATGGTTTGGTGAAGAGGGTCTCGGACGGGTATCACCTGACATTGCGCGAGTTGACGACTGATGCGGTGCTGACAGATGATGTCAGGACAGAGCTGCCGAAACCTCAATTTCTGTTCGGTGATGCAGCGATAGATCCTTCCGTTCTGCTGCTCAAAGAGAGCAGGTGGTTTCGTACGGTGGAAGGGACTCATTATTATCTTCCTAGTATGCCGAGAGGATTTTCGATCGTCGAGCTGCGGTCTCTCGCGGTTCCTCGTGTGATGAACTGGGACTTGACTCCAACTCAGGACGGGGTCACCTGTGGCGTCTTTACGGGCTCTTCGACTGGGTATGGGGTGGAGAGCTCTTGTAAGCGCGTGACGGGTCTGCGTCCTGGCCTGCTGTCCAATGAGCCGCCGGCAGGGGAGACGACGGCGGTAGCGGAGACTTTTCACCATCGCTTCTTTCGCGTCGGTGGGAAATTTCCCCCAAAGGACTTTAGAGCTCCGGGGTGGGTATATTTGGCGCCTGGTAGCGATACTTGGTGGTCCAAGATCACCGATTATGTCCTGGCCGAGAATTCTGACCTCAAGAATTCAGAGCTGTATGGGGCTATTCAAGCCACTCGGCATGGTTTGCCGATCAATGCTTCCCAGTTTCACAGCATCCTGGAACTGTACTACGCGGAAAGCGGCACGTTCTTCACCCCCAACGATGAGCTTGGCATTACCCCTCACGAGATATATGATGTGTCGGGGCTGCCCCTGGAGATTTCCCCTATAAAGAGTAAGTCCCGGACCAGGACAAGATTGATCAGCTTTTGAATCATTCCCCCTTGGCGGTTGAAACTCTGTGGGAGTTACTCTGCCACTACCACATCTGCCTCAGTACTTTAGGGGCATCGGATCACAAGGGGAAGAAGAAGAGGACCCCGGGCATCAGTCACAAGAATTGGGCTGACTATTTATTCCCCGGGAATGATGTCAAGGGGAAGCCAGCTCTCCCGTTGGGCGAATGCGACCAATCTGAAGTGGAGGCGCGAACAGCAAAAGAGGGGAGCACCATAACTCTCGAACATGACGAGGGCGGATTTAAATCTGGTACGGTCCTTCACTCGTTCCATCATCAAGCGAAGTCCCCCATATCTGGGAAGGCTCTATTCGCGGGGTACCTCATGCTATGGCTGAAGAGGTGCGTAGTCCCCACTCACTCTTTCGAGGCGATTCCTGTGGAGGTCATGTATCCCGCGGTCTGCTTAGCCTACGGAAAGTCCTAAGCCTTGGTGTCGGCGACGATAGCGTGCATTCACCGGGGGCTCCGCACCTTGACGGCCCAGTTCTGCCGTGTATCGGCCATCGATGAGGGGGCAGGAGAGATCATCAGGACCCCCAATCCTAGGGTGGGGCTGCCGTATACTTATTTGATGGCATGGTTCGTTTGCCATTGTGAGTGTTTGATGAGCGCCCCTGCGGCTCTTCAAGGAGATAAATTCATTCCGTTCGTCGAACGCTTGAAGAGGTGTTCCTGGAAGTGTAAGGACATTCCTGACGTGCAGAAGACGCTTTCCCATTTCGTCCACTATAATTTCCGCCGTTTCTTTCCCTTTTCAGCGGAGGAGGATACGGGGAGTCCCTCAAAGATGTGCCGACGGCGGATCATCACATGGTTCTTTCGCGTGGCGCCTTCTGCTGGTTGGTGAACATCCGGCCGGGGTATCACCTCCTACGGACGGGCTCCGTGTGCTATCTTGAGCCGTATGTCCCTTGCAGGTTCGCTTGCCAGCTTGGGTATGACCAACTGTATGTTGGGAACGCCAATCCCCATCTGTACTTCGAAGGGGGGTTGGTGGACGGAGCTCGGGGATGATTCTGGACTCACGCTGGTGGTACCCATGCCCGCTTTGAACTACCTGCGAAGGATCGTGATTTGCATCACACTCTCCTATACTGCAGGTGGTATCGGGGTGCCAGTGCTGATCCCGAAGGCTTTTGGTTTGGCGGCTCGTGTTTGGCGGAACAGGGGCATATCCCTAGAAGGCCTCTACGTACTTCGAGACGGAGAGGCCGCCAAACCGTTAAGGAGTGGTTGTCTGAGGACCCGACTGGAGACACCAAAGGCGGTGACATAGGTCCAGACGAATCCGAGGTGCCAGAGACGCAAGCTCCTTCTCCTAGTCTTCCCTCGGATCCCCAAGGTGAGCGTAGGGAGCCTGTTGAGTTGACTCGAGTGGGTGAACGTCTGGAGTAAGCCCGGAGCGCAATCGCTGGGCGGATGGGGGCGCCTCTATTATCTCCAAACAGCTCGTTACTCTCGAAACGGCAGCTCGTTACTCTCGAAACGGCAGCGAGAAGCGGCGGAGAGTTCTAGCGTGGAAGCGGCCAAGAGGGCCCGTAGCGAAGAGACTGTGGTGACCACTAGAGCGGTGACTGGTCGGGACGATACTGTCCCTAGGGCGGGAGCCGCCCAACCTGCCCCTTCTGCCGCACCGTAGGAGGCTTTGGCGATTTCGGAGGACACGCTCCCTTCATCCGATGTGGGGTCACAGGCGGGGGTCTCAGCGACTCCTGCACCTGTACCAGGAGGTAATCTTTCGGCACGGTACTCTTGTGTACGAAGTCAGGTTCGTATTTTCTGACTGTTCATATTGAACCCGTGCAGGTGCAGTCGAGAAAACGATCCCCATCCCTTATGACGAAGAGGAGGGGAGTGAAGACGAAGGAGAACTAGGGGGTTCAGGTAAGCATGAGTTTCAGTGTTGCTGACCTTCCTAAGCCAGGGGGTATTTATTATTATTATTATTTTTTGTATCCGCAGTTGGCCCCCTCATGAAGTTACTGGCCAGGAGGATCCTCCCTCTTGGGAGGGTCATTCAGGCGAATCTGTGGCGGATGATGACGCCTCAATTCACGAGGCGCTATCGAGCGAAGAGGAAGTATCGGTCCCTGCGGGTCAACAAGGGGGAACCTCCACCTTCGAGGGAGCGCCGGTCGGAGGTGAGCGCTCGGTGCAAGAGTCTTCAGCTCAAGGGGGAACCCCCATTGGGCTGATGGCCACTTCCTTGTCGGTGGTGACCTGCGACTCTGCCACTGCCACTCAGGTGGCACCAGCGGTTGCTCCGGCTCTAGCGGCGTTAATCGCTGCTTCCACGATCATGACCACTAGCACCTCGATTGTGACTTCCTCCTCTACCGAAGATGCCGCTCTCTCTCCCTTGGAACGCTGGCGAAAGACGCAGGTGGTGCGAGCTTTGGCCAACTTCGAATATACTCTGGCTCACTGCACCCGGCTGGTCTTGGAGGAGAGTTGCCCCTTCGAGGAGTTCAAGGAAGTTCTTGAACACGACGCGTCCTTTTTGCGTAAGAGGCTCGGCGCTACCGCAGCGAGGCCCTACTTTCGGCGTCTGAACAAAGTGGAGGGGGCTGTTCGGCAACTGCTCGCTTTTCGCGCGGATGGTTCCACTCTTGTTGATCTCGCCTCCCGTGAAGTTCGAGTAGCCCTGGCAGATCGTGATCGCCGCCTGAATGAAAACATGTCGCTGGAGTTAAAGCTGTCAGCAGAGTTGGAGCAGGCCAAGGCCGAGGACGCACGAATGGCTCGCGAGCAAGAGATGGTTGATAACCAGTTCTCCCGAGTCTCCTTCGAAATAGAGAGGCTGAAACAGGTTATTGCTGACGCACAGGCCTCCCTGGCCGTTCAAGAGAAGGCTCGTGATCAGGTGGCAAAGGAGCTGGAGGGTGTTGAGTCTCGCCGGCAATTGGTCATTGACTCTGTTGAGGAGAAGGATCGAGCTCTCAAGGATGTCAAGGAGACCATTCAAGACTTAATCTCGTGCACAGAGGAAGATCTTCGTCGAGAGGTCTTAAGGAGGCTTGAGCTTCGCCATGCTAAAGAAATTCGCGAGGCGGAACTGTGATTGAAATCCTTGTAATTCACCTTTAATTTCCTGCTTGTAATAGGACTTCCTTTTCATGAATGAAATTATCCTCTTGTTTGGACTATTGCTGCTTGTGTGCATACTATATATACACATACATTCTTGTGCACTAGTCGGCGTTTGGCCGCGGGAGATGGTTATTAGCAGATTTCGGTCAAGACTCATTTCGCCTGCAAGTGAATTTTACCGAAGGCGAATCTGCAGTCGCCACTCTGACCGTGATTTTGATTGTGGGTGGGTTCCGCTTTTAGCGGGTCGTGTGTTCACCCACGTGTACGCCGGTTACGGGGGCGTGGGTGAGCCATCTCGCATTAATTGTGGTGCGATGGGTCTCCTTGTCCTTCGCGCCCAATCCGGGCCGTTGGTTAGAGATCGTGTCCAGGAACTGCCAAATCTCAGCCGCTCATATAGGATACGGGATATTCGGCCTTCCCTTCAACTGTTTGGGTCTGAAGGGTCCCATCGAGCCGCGTATAGTTGCCTAGGGTCGGGGTATTTTAGTACCCTGATCTTCGTCAAGAAAGATCAAAGTTTTCCTTTCGTCTTTTGCAGAGAAGATCCAAATTTCCCTAGCATTTTCCAGATGGCCCCGAGGACAAGGAGCGTGACTTCGAAGAAGGGGAAGGAGGTTTCTTCTTCGGGCGCTGCCGAAGAGCCGCAGCCCAAGAAAGGGGCCGCCGAGCCGGCTGCACCAAAGAACCCCCCTCGAACAAGAGGAAAAGAGATTATGGCTGTTGACTCTGCCCTAGCGCCAAAGACTGCTCAGAGGCAGAAGCCTAGGCAATTTGAACAACGCCCCCCGCGGCAGTATAACTTCAAAGAAGACCAGGTGGTGGCGACGTTCGATACTCTGCTCAAGAGTGGTCGAATCAAACTGCCAGAGGCCACGAAGCCTGAGGAGGCAGACAAAACCAGCGACCCAACCTACTGTGCTTATCACAGGTTACTTGCTCACCACACGACCAAATGCTACGTCCTCAAGGACAAGCTTCAGGCCCTCTACGACGCAGGGGTCTTGAAGAAGGAGAAGGTCCAAAAGCAAGTGACCATGAATATGATCACCTTAAGCTTTGGAACAAATCTCCCAGAAGTCAGAGCTTCGGCCGGGGTAGTTCCTATCCCCAAGGCGGTTTTGAAGATCACCAATGACGATCCTCACAACCAGCGGGAGAAGGGCTTGGTCCCGCAAACCCTACTATCGGGACAGATAATATGGGTCCACCCAGACCTCCTCAACGATGAGTAGTGGACTGCAAGGCCCTCGAAAGAGGCCAAGAGAAAACATTGCAACGTTGTCTCTGCCATTCCAGATAGAGACGGAGAAGTGATAACCGCCCTTACTGATTCCGAGGAGGATACCAATGTCTTCGCCATGAGGGCAGGGAAGGAATTCGCCAAAGAATACCCCACGAGAGCAGAGAACGCGGCAAGACCTCCCGCGAGGCCAGCCGCAACAACCCCTCCCAATCCAGATGCACCCAGCTCAAGCCGTCAACCTTTCCGGTTCAACGTGCTCGCACAACTAAAAAGCATTCCCGCGCGAATTACCATGTACGACCTCCTTAGACTATCCAGGTCTACACGGGAGGCCCTACAGGAGGCATTGGCGGATTCAGAGGTGTTCTCGTCCCACTTCTCGAAAGAGACGGAAACGGAACAGGAATGTGCGAATAGTTGCCAGGTCTCAGATAAACGAGTCCCGTGCATCACCTTCACTCCTGAAGACATGCTCATCAAGAGCACGTCTCACGATCGACCTCTGTACTTCACGGGATATGTCGGATCGGCGAAAGTGGATCGGATCCAAGTCGACCCGGGTTCTGCGCTGAGCATCGTACCCCTGAAATTAATCAAGCACCTGGGGATACCGCCGAAGTGTTTATCCTCGACCACCACGACCATTTTTGGTTTTAACGCCACGGGGACGCGGCCGCTGGGTAAAATCCGCCTGAAATGCCGCATAGGCGAAATGAAGACGGAGGTGACCTGCTATGTCATCGATGCCGAGCCTTCCTACAACGTGCTCTTAGGACGCCCGTGGATCCATGGCAACCGAATAGTCCCGTCCACCCTTCACCAGTGCTTAAAGTACGTCGACGATTATGAACGTGTGAAGACTATAGTAGCCGACAGACAACCTTTCAAAGGCGTCGAGAATTACTTCACAGACTCTCTGCTGTATCAGGACCCCGTCGAACCGCCACTTGAGGAGCTGGAAAGCGGCAACGAGGCGGATAGCGAACCTGAGTACGGCAATAACCTAATACTAAACGACTTCGAGTCAATTGTAATCGGGTATGAGAGTCACCATGTAACCAACGCCGTTCAGGCGGGGAAGATTATCATGAATGAAAAGCCCGACTTTGCTTATGTGTCGTCTTGTTCCACGTCTGAGGACGATGAACCCAATGACTCGTGGAAAAAACTCCACGGCGATCCCTCCCTGCACATGCCGGTATGCTCGTCGTACGTCGTGAGGAGGCGGCCGATTGACTCGTCGCGAGCCGTGTTTGTTGTGCCAGCCCGAGATAAATATCGAAAAGATATTATCTTCGGCCGGATCGACCAACCCTTGCGCACGCTCTGGGATGAGTCTGAAGACGAAGACCCAGCGCCCCAGTTTTTGTAGTACAGTCGAATTGTGAAACGCATGATGAGCGATATGGGGTACGACCTCACTCGTTCGGAGGGCCTCAATTACGGCCGAGGACGCAAGACAGTCATCCAACCCGCTTATGTACCTAAGGGAAAACCCTCAAATTACTTCAACAGGACTAGGAGAGGCTTAGGCTACTCCTCCTCCTCGTCGGATTTGTGTTTCTACGTCAACGACGATTCCGTCTATGCATGTTCAGGGGATCAATCGTCAGTAACCTCGGCATGGGACTCGGATGTCAGCATGAGGGATCTGTCCGAGGGCCTCACAGTCAACATGGCCACGATAGATCCCGTTGAGCTTGCGGAAGATGGACAACTTCCACTGTATGACGAGACATGGGATCGCCATGTTAACGCCCAGTGGAGCAGTCGCTTCGAGCAGCGAGAACCACCAACTAAAGACGAAATCCTCCAGGTGAACATGGGCACTGAGGCGAATCCCAAGCCCATATTCATCAGCGGCAGTCTGCCACCCCAAGAAAAAGAAGACCTCATCACCCTCATACGGGAATACATCGACGTCTTCGCGTGGAATTACAAGGATATGCCTGGCCTGGACCCGCGGGTCGCTACGCATCGCCTCAACATCGGCTCAGACACCAAACCAGTCAAACAACAGCAGAGACGCTTTTGCCCCTCAGATCATGGAGGCGATTGAGGCTGAAGTGAAGAAGCTCATTGAATCCGGCTTCATCAGAGAGGAACAGCACCCTGACTGGGTGGCAAACATTATTCCGGTCTTGAAGAAAAACGGTAAAATCCGCATCTGCATTGACTTCAGGGACCTCAACGCCGCGTGCTCAAAGGATGAATTTCCCTTGCCCATCACGGATGTCATCATTAACAACACGTGCGGATTCGAGAGGATGTCCTTCATGGACGGTTTCTCAGGGTACAATCAGATCAAAATGCACCCTGAAGACGAGAAACACACTTCGTTCCGCACTCCCATAGGGGTGTACTGCTACACGGTCATGCCCTTTGGACTCAAGAATGCTGGTGCAACCTATCAACGCGCCATGAGCACGATCTTTCGAGAGCACCTGCGAAAGACGGTGGAATGCTATGTAGACGACCTGGTCGTGAAGAGTCGCCACAAAGACGACCACCTCCAAGACTTGAGGACGATGTTCAAACTCATGAGGACTCATCAGCTCAAGATGAACCCCACGAAGTCATTTCTAAGGATGTCTAGTGGTAAATTCTTGGGTTTCGTCGTCATGACGAAAGGGATCCGGATCGATCCAGACAAGGTGCGAGCCATTCAAGAGCTTCAACCGCCCCGAAATCTTAAAGAATTGAGAGGTCTTCAAGGACGATTGGCTTACATCCGAAGGTTCATTTCAAACCTTTCGGGCAAGTGCCAGCCGTTCTCCAAACTTATGAAGAAGGGCACTTCCTTCGTATGGGACGAGTCTTGCCAAAAGGCCTTCGAGGACATCAAGGTTTACCTTTCGAATCCGCCAGTCCTCGCTGCGCCAATCTCAGGGAGACCATTCCTCATCTATATCCGGGCCATGGAGTATTCTCTAGGTGCTCTCTTGGCACAGAATGATGATGCGGGCCATGAGCAGGGCATCTACTACTTGAGTAGGACCCTACAAGGGGCTGAACAACGGTACCCGATGGTCGAAAAGAATGTCTGGCACTGGTTTTCGCCGTCCAAAAGATGCGACATTACCTGGTGGGCCAGACAATCCATGTCATCTTTCGGATAAACCCTATTCGGGTCTTCATGACACAACCCGCCGCATTGAACTGGCGCCTGGCTAGGTGGGCCTTTCTCCTCTCTCAGTATGATATCCACTTCATGCCCCAAAAGTCCGTCAAGGGACAAGCCATCTGCGATCTCATGGCTAGTCATCCACTGGGGTCAAAGACCGACCTGTTCGAGGATTTGCCAGATGAACCGCCTGAAGCCAACGTAACTTCGTTACCAGAGTTATGGCAGATGTTCTTCGACGGCGCGTCTCGCGCAACCCCGGATGGCTCTATTGTCACAGGAGTGGGGGTAGTCCTCACTTCTCCGCATAACCACGTGCTACCCCGAGCCTTCTCCCTGACGGAGCCGTGCACCAACAACGTGGCCGAGTACAATGCGTTACTCATCGGACTCGAGCTAGCGAAAGAGCTAGGGATAAAGCATCTCGAGGCTTACGGCGATTCCCAACTTATCGTCAAACAGATGACCGGCGAATACGAAATTAGGAATGATGACTTAGTCCCACTCCACAAGGCGGTTGTCCGATTAGTGGAATCATTCGAGAACTTTCGCATTGAGCACGTGCTACGTTCCAAGAACACACACGCGGATGCCCTCGCTTCCCTGGCGTCCAACTTGGCTCAACCATTCGGAACAACCCAATGAGTCACAGTGGCAAACAGAAAGCTCTTTCGACTGAAAGACGCCCTAGAAGCGAACGCCACCCATCAAGTTTCAGATCAGCCCGGTGCTAAGGATTGGCGCCTCCCGATCATCGATTACGTCCTATACGGCGTATTACACGAAGACTCAAGCGAGCGGGAGTCTATTCGGAGACGCGCCGCGAGATTCTACTATGATTCGAACACCAAGACGTTATATCGAAGATCTTACGACGGCTTGTTGCTCCGATGCCTTTCAAAAGCGGAGGCACAAGAGGCTCTGCGCGAGGCCCACAACGGCGTTTGTGGAGCTCACCAACCCGGACCCAAACTTTGGGATCGCCTACGGAGGATAGGCTATTTCTGGCCTGGGATGGTTCACGACGCAGTCGTCTACGTGAAGCGCTGCCATGAGTGCCAAGTCCACGCCAACTACATGCATCAGCCGCCAGAGGACCTCCACCTGACAAAGGCCTCCTGGCCCTTCGAAGCATGGGGAATGGACATAGTCGGCCCAATATCCCCACCGTCGGCGAAGGGTCATCGTTTCATCCTCGCGATCACTGACTACTTCTCTAAGTGGGCCGAAGCCGTCCCCTTGAGAGAAGTCAAGACTAACGACGTGATTAAGTTCATCAAACACCACGTCATCTACCGATACGGCGTACCCCGACGTATCATTCATGACAATGGTACGCAATTTGTCAGCCATGCATTCACCAGGTTCTGCGACAAGTTTCGAATACAGAACCTCTCTTCCACGGCCTATAACCCATCAGCAAATGGCTTGGCCGAGGCCTTCAACAAAACAATCATCAAAATCTTGACCAAGTTAACCTCAACCAGCAAACGCGACTGGAACGAAAAACATGGCGAGAGTTTATGGGCGTATCGCACAACGATTCGCACACCGACTGGCCACACACCCTACTCGTTGGTATACGGCTGTGATGCCGTATTGCCACTAGAAATTCAGATCCCGTCCCTCCGCGTCACCTTGGCAACGGGAATGACGGTGGAAGACAACCACCGACAACGACTCGCCAAGCTCGAAGCGTTGGACGACAAACGGCTAGAGGCTCAACAACACATTGGGTTCTATCAGGCCCGAATGGCCAAAGCATTCGACAAAAAGGTCAAGCGCAGGGCCTTCAAGGAGGGAGAACTGGTACTCGCCGTCCGCAGACCAATGATCCTCACCTCTAAGAAGAAAGGCAAATTTTAATCTAAATGGGAAGGGCTATTCGTAGTAGAAACAGTCTATTCTAATGGAGCTTACCGTCTTGTCAAGCCAAACGGCGACAAGATCATGATGCCTATCAACGGCAAATATTTGAAGAAGTACTACCATTTGTTCTTTTTCACCAACTACCACGAGTGCATGAGTCTAAACTGGTCCTCACCCCTCCAACTGGTGCACGAGGTTAAACTGTCCCTACTTCACCCGCTCTGGCGGAACATCTCTACTGCATTCAATTCGCCAATCTTCCCCAATAAGATGGCGGATCCACTTAAGTCGTCCATATCATGACAAACACATTCAATTCGCCTATCTTCTCCAATGAGATGGCGGATCCACCAAAGTCGCTCATATCGCGGCAGACCCAATTCAATTCGCCAATCTTCCCCAATAAGATGGCGGATCCACTTAAGTCGTCCATATCACGACAAACACATTCAATTCGCCAATCTTCCCTAATAAGATGGCGAATCCACTCTAATCGCTCACGTCGCGGCAGGGGCGAAAGTCAATTCGCCGACCCTCCCCAACAGGACGGCGAATTCAACAAAGTCGCTCATATCGCGGCAAACAACACAGTTATGTTAACTGTCACCTCTAACCGAGCTAACTTATCAGTCTCCCTCAACGAGATGGTAAGGCCCCATAGTTGCTCCGATCGCAACAAAACTTCATCAGGTTAATGATTACCTCCAATGATTGGCGCCGCTATTCATACGAATCGCATAGCCTAAGTGATAACCTACCACGCAATGTGTTATTGCTTTGGTCGATAGTCACACTCCTACGTCCCTGAACTATCTGACCTATTCCAGCTATCCTAATATTCCTCTAGGGTAACTGATGGGTAGCAGCCTACCACGCAATGGCTCCTACAATGATCGAGCGTCATATTCCTACATCCCTGAACGACTCGATTATCATCGCCGTCGTCACCCTCGCGGGCAATGACAGCTATCAAGGGCGGCTCGACAGGCGTCACACCCGACAATGCCTCCGAATGTCAACCCGCTGAACTAGCAAGTTAAGTATGGAGGACGTCAGGGGGTCGCACGCATGAGCAGCCACCCCTGATTTAGGGCTAAATATTATCCTCTTAGTCCTACCAAAGCTGCAACGCGAAGGGTAGGTCTGACCTGACCTCACGCCACAAACAAAAAAAAAGAGAGCTTGAACAAAGCAAGCCGAAAGCATCCACAAAAAATAAAGAGCAGAATGAAATAGTGCATGCAAGGCGAAATATGGTCAAAACACGAAGCCATTACAGGCCAAAGTTACGCATACAGTGTTTAAGGTTGTCATGCAACCGACATCAACCAAATTACAAAACAAACAAAAAAAAAGAAGGACAGACTTGAGCAGGCACGAGCATTACAAAAATTTTAACAGACTGAAGGAGCCGATCTTGGCCTTGGCTTTCGTGCGATCCGCCACACGTTGGCTCCTCGCCTTCTCCTTCTGCCTCTGCTGCCGCTTGACCAAGTCCGCCTTGCTGGCCTCTTCCTCCTGGTGAAGAAGCTGAAGCGCCCTCTCCACCTCCCTGGCGGCCTCGCCGAGCCTCCTCGCCTCGTGCTCGCGCTCCCGCAGCTTCGCCTCGCCACGAAAAGAACCAGCGTCCTCAAAGAAGGCTCTGTCCAGATAAGCGTCCATCCGGTCCAAAACCGTCCGGTGTCGCTTCCGCAGGCATCGGAGCTCGACCTCTTTTGCCTGGATCTGCTTCGCTCGCTCTTCGCGTTCGAGCAGAAGGCGCAGAGAGAGGGGCGGGGGCACGTCGGAGGGGTCCTCATAGGCTAATTCCTCGAGGCGGTACATCCACCTCTCAATCCTCTGAAGCTCCCGCTCGCATTAGCGTGCGAACGAGATGCCGCCCGCTCGCTGGATCTCCCTCAAGCCGGCTTCCACAATCGGAAGTGCGTCAAAGTATCGCTCGCCACCCGCGCCTACTGAAATGGCGATCCCCCGCACCAAATCCTCCAACCTTTGGAGGGGGACGAAGGCAGGATGAGCCATAGGGTCTGGGACCGAAGACCCCTGGGCCGAACCCACCGGAGAAGCGGGTGGAGCGTCGAAGACGGTGGCGGAGGAGCCGACCCCTTCAGAAGAGCTATGGTTAGAATCGGAGGCCATGAGAGGAGAAACTATGGCAACGGTCTTTTGTCTAGCGAGTTTTTCTCGAAAAAGAGGGAACGTGACCGAAGAAATGGCGAGTACGGAAGATATAACCAAAGACACAACGGTCAAGATCTCTTCCCTCGAGCAATCGAACGGCCCGTGACAAACTCCCACTGTGGTCGCCATCTTCTGTAGGTGTAAATTTCTGATTTTCCCAAAAATGGGGGATTTTGTTTGTATTTATAAGAAAGCTTATTACAAACTAAATCAATCTGAATTATAACAGAAGCAGAGGGAAGACCCTCTTTGTTTAATTGTGGGGACTTTAAGGTAGCTACAGGATGCTTCGCTCGGTGCTTGTGCCGAGTTTGCCTCCCTTGGACGATTCGGCCGAGGTTGTCGGAGAGCTTCAGTACTCAGTAGAAGCTCGAGGTGAAGGAGTTCGTCTCTTCTGGCTCGCCGGTGATTAGGGCTCGGAGCTAGGAGATAGCGCTGTAATGCAAGGGTATGCAGAAAGCTTCTTCCTCTCTTGATTGATCAATCGATCGATCCCTTTCCAAGTTGCTGAAAGAAGCCTTTTAATAGGAGAGAGAGACAGTTCGGATGTCCCTTAAATTATGGGATGTGACCATACATTGTCCAGAGACATTCTGCTATTTCTCTGTGTTGCCAGCGGTCATTCGATGAGCCGCATGTTGCGTCGCATCGCGTAGGAGTGGGAAAGCCCCTCCTCGTACCCGTGACGGCGGTTGCCAGATGCTTGAGTGGATCTGACCAACTCAGCGAGCGCCGACGGCTCTTGCTCTCGGTTTGGACGAGTGAGGTAAGCAGCATTTATGAGGTATTTTTGAAGGTGCAGGCTGCTCTGGCAGCTATCTGCTCACTTGCACTGTGAGCCACCGAGAGGCCATTTGACGGTCCTGGGGTCCTGTGCCTTCTCTCCCCTCCCTGTGTCTTGGTAGAGGTTGGAGAACAGACGTCGTATGTCTGAGCGAGCTCCAGATAGCTTGCGGCGCGCCGACAGCTTTGGCTTTCCATTCTGATGGGTGAGGTGACCCACATTTATGAGTATGCAGGCCGGTCCGGCGCCTGTCTTGCTCGCTTGAATTGCGGACGGCCTTCTGACGAATCTGGAGCGCTACGCTCCCTCCCCACGCATCGTGGGAAATAGGGAAGGCTTATCCCTAGAAATCCGGTTGTCGGCTTACGTAGATAGACGTGGCCCTCTGTGGGCGGGTTTGGTATACGAGGGTGGATTTGAGCCCCTGCGAGCGGATGAAGGCGAATTCGTACCCCCGTGAGCCGACTTGGCTCATGAGGGCGGATTTGAACACCTGCGGGCGGATCTGTCTCATGAGGGCGGATTCGCTTCCATGTGACTTGGTGTGTGAGGGCCTAGGTGTACCCTCGAACCCGTCTCACGGCTACACTCCATTCTTCATCTAAGTGGATGGCCTTGACTTGCGGGCGATTTGTTTGTTGGTCCGCCACGGTAATTTTTACTGTCTATAATATCCTCTGGCTCTACCCAACATATAGGAGATCTACAGGGATTCCCGGACAAAGCCTCATACAGAGTCATACCAATCGTTGCTTGATAACTATTGTTATAAGCAAACTCTATCAATGGAATATGATCTTTCCAGCTACCTTGAAAATCAATGATACAAGCTCGCAGCATGTCCTCCATCACCTGGTTCACTCTCTCTGTCTGGCCGTCTATCTGAGGGTGAAAAACACTGTTGTGCATAATCTGCTGCCAAATGAATCCTGAAAACTCCTCCAAAAATGTGAGGTAAAAACTGAGCCTCGATCTGATACAATCATGTCTAGAACCCCGTTAAGTTGAACTATCTCCCGAATGAATATCCTCGCATATGTCTCAGCGGTGTAAGTAGTCCTCACTTGAATAAAATATGCCGACTTCGTCAACCGATCCACGATCACCCAAATTGAGTCGTTCCCCCTCTTCGACTTCGGCAATCCTACAATGAAGTCCATAGAAATGTCTGCCAACTTCCATTCTAGAATGGGTAGAGACTGAAGTGTCCCTGCTGGTCTCTGATGTTCTGCCTTCACTTGCTGAAAGGTGAAACACTTAGCTACATATTCTGAAATCTCTCTACGCATACCACTCTACCAAAAGTGTCTTCTCAAGTCCTTGTATATCTTAGTGGTTCCCGGATGCACTATATATTAGGTACGATGTGCTTCATCAAACAACTCCCTCTTCAGCTCCACACTAGCTGTCATAACCAATCGGCTCTTCATCCGAAGGCCTCCATCTGCCTAATGGTCCAATCGTCCTTGGGCTATTTGGAAATCTCCTCCTTTCGGATTTGAATCCAAGAGTCCTCTAACTGAGCTCTGACTACTCTGTCCCTCCAAGGTGGCTGCACTGATATAGGTCATAAGTATGCGCTGGTTCCGCCAATCTCTAGCCTAAAATCGAACTGGCTAAGAGTGATAAGATTTCTATACAATGAGCACCTCAAAGCCACAACCTGGTGTCGATGCTTCCTACTCAAAGCATCTACTACGATGTTCGCCTTCCCCGGGTGATACTGAATTGGGAACTCGTAGTCCTTGATGAACTCAATCCATCACTGCTGCCTCTGATTAAGTTCTTTTTGGAAGAAAAGGTACTTCAGACTCTGGTGGTCTGTGAAAAGCTCGAACTGAACTCCATATAAGTAGTGTCTCCACGCCTTCAGCGTGAATATCATCGCTGCTAACTCTAAATCATGAATGGGGTAGTTCTACTCATGCACCCTCAACTACCGTGAAATGTATGCTACTACCCTCTGTGTCTGCATCAAGACACCTCTTAAACCTGCTAATGACGCATCCGTGTAGACAACAAATGTCATGTCACTACTTGGAATAGTAAGAACCGGCACCATAGTCAACTTAGTCTTCAAGATATCAAAGGCTTTCTGGCACTCCATGCTCCAAGTGAACTGTACATCCTTCTTCGTAAGGCGTGTAAGTGGTACTGCAATCTTCGAGAAGTCTTGAATGAACTTTCTATAATAGCCGGCTAATCCTAAAAAGCTACGAATATCGATAACCGTCTTTGGTGGTTCCCAATCAAGAACTGCTAAAACTTTAGTAGGGTCCACTACTATGCCTTCTCTGCTGACAACATGGCCAAGAAATCTGACCTCAGAAATCCAAAACTCGCACTTGCTAAACTTAGCATATAGCTTATGCTCTCTCGAAGTCTGCAAAGCCAAATGTAGATGCTGCTTGTGCTCCGACTCTGATCTCAAATAGATAAGAATATCATCGATGAATGTAATCACAAACTGGTCCAAGTATGGACGGAAGACCAAGTTCATCAGATCCATGAATACCGTGGGTGCATTGGTCAACCCAAATAGCATGACCAAAAACTCGAAGGATTCATATCGAGTCAGAAAGGCGGTCTTAGAAATATCCATCTCCCGAACCCGCAACTGATGATAACTAGAACGAAGATCAATCTTCAAAAAATACTACGCTCCTTGCAGCAGATTGAACAAGTCATCAATCCGAGGCAAAGGATATCTATTCCGGATAGTGACTTTGTTTAACTCACGGTAGTCGATACATAATCGCATACTACCATCCTTCTTCTTCACGAAGAGGACCGGCGCTCCCCATGGAGAATGACTCTGATGAATAAATCCCTAAGCTAACAACTCATTCAATTGGGCCTGTAGCTCCCTCATCTCAGCAGGTGCCTATGATAGGGTGCTCGGGATATCAGGGATGTGTCCGGCTGTAATTCAATACAGAACTCTACCTCTCTCACAAGAGGCAAACTAGGTATGTCCTAAGAAACATCCTGATAATCTGAGACAACTCTAGTCTCGCATATATCCATACTCTGATCCCAGAGCATCACCTCCTCGATGTACGCCAGTAATGACTCCGCAAACTGGTTCCCCTAAGAGGTTGCTACAACTAACTCGGACCCATCGGACGCTCGCAAAGTGACTATTTTCACAAAACAGTCGATACTAACGTGGTAGGAAGATAGCCAATCCATACCAAGAATGACATCGAATTCTGACATGCTCAACACTATCAGATTAACAACGAACTTAGACTCGTCTAAACCGATAACACACCTCCTACAAATGCTCTCTAAGAGCGACATCTCACATAGAGGGGTGGAAGCTGACAAAGGAACGTCTAGAGGCTGAGCTACGAGCTGAAGTCTAATCTAAAAGCATAAGATATGAAAGAATGCAAAGTTCCTGAATCGAAAAGAATACGGACTGGAAAGGAGTTCACAGAGAATGTACCCTCCACTATGGCTCCGCTTGCACCATGATCATAAGGAACTACTGCATACACTTTGCCTGTGGCTGGAAGCTGCTTTGCTGCTGGAGGTGGGGCATATGGGACTACCTTCCCCTAAGGAATGTTTTTAATGTTAAAAATTTATGTGTACATGTTTATGAGTCGACTCATGAATAGTGTTGAGTCGACTCACAAACTGCTGTGTAGTTTACAATTTGTTTCTGATGAGTCGACTCACAACATCATGAGTCGACACATCAAGTTGAGTCGACTCATGCCTATCATAAGTCGACTCACAAACTGTGCTGGAAAATAAGTTTTGCTTCTGATGAGTTGACTCATGATCTTATGAGTCGACCCATGGTTTATGAGTCGACTCATGATTTTTACAAGCCGACCCATAAGTTGGTTTTTAGCCTGTAACGGCTACTTATAAGTTGACTCATGAACAGTACTGAGTCGACTCATAACACTGTAACGGATACTTTTAGTTTTTGTCTTTTTCTAGCTTTTTGGTCTTCTTACTTGGGTTTTTGCTGATATTTTGGGTTGTTATAAATACCCTATTACATTTAACATTCTACACAATCTAGAGTTTTGTTTAATTAAATTTACAAGTGTTTAAGAGGTGTTTAAAGACTTGTTTCAAGTTTTGTTTCAAAAGAGAAGTCTTACACAAAGAAGAAGCTTTCAATTTTAATTGAGGAATTCATCCTCATCATCGTTTCTTCAGTTCTTTATGTTTATAGAGAAGTTATTCTAAACTCTTTTATATAGCTTATTGATTGTCAATTTCATATTCATATCTTGCTATATTAAATTGAGTTAGAATTCCATTGTTCTTATTTATCACACACACCCTTAATGAGCTTAGAATATTTCATACAATATATTATTGGGTTTGCTGTGTGAATTAGTGAGAGTGAGCTTCATTATGTTATCATTCATTATAGAGAACAAAACAATGTATTTGAGCTTATATTGTGAGTATCACTTGTAATACACTTGTACACCGAGATCTCGATAGTGGTCAAATCATCATGAATCTCAATCTCGAGCACGTCTAACACTCGTTGTTGCTCCTTGTCGCGTAGATGCTTCTTAAGCATCAAAACATGGAAGACATCGTGTACGCTCAACATCGATGCTGGAAGATCTAGCTGATACGAAATGGCTCCAATGCGCTCAACAATCCTGAATGGACCAATATACCCCGTCTCCCAAATCACTGAGCTCCCTTCATAGGCGATACTTTCAATAATACATAGTCCCACACCTAGAACTCTAATGGTCATCGCCTCTGGTCTGCATAACTCTTCTAGCGACTCTGTATTGTAAGGATGTGCTCCCGAATCACTGCTACCTTCTTTGTAGTGTGTCTCACAAGCTCTAGTCTAATAAATAGGTTGTCCTCCCAACTACCCTAAAAGTCGTACAACCTCAAAAAAGTTGCTTGATAACTATTATTATAAACAAATTCAATTAATAGAATGTGGTCCTCCTAACTACCCTAAAAGTTTATGACACATGCCCACAACAAGTCCTCTAATACTTGGTTCACTCTTTCCGTTTGTCCATCTGTCCGCGGATGGAAAACACTGGAGTATGACAATGTACTACTAAAGGAATTCTAGAAACTCCTCAAAAAAGTGAAGTAAAAACTTAGCCTCGACCTGATACTATCATCTCTGGGACTTCGTACAACCTCTTAATCTTCTGTATGAATATTCTCACGTAAGTCTTCATGGTATAGATTGTCTTTACTGGTATAAAATACACTTACCTCGTCAACCGATCAACAATCATCCAAACTGAATCGTCCCCCTTCTTCGATCTCGATAATCCTACAATAAAGTCCATGGAAATATCTGTCTATTTTCACTTCGGAATGGGTAAAGGTTGTAGGGTTTCTGCTAATTTTCGGTGTTTTGCCTTCACTTGTTGGCAGGTAAAGCAGTTAGCCACATACTCAGAAATCTCCCTACGTATGCTGCTCCACCAAAAGTGTCTCTTCACATCCTTTACATTTTTATTGTGCCTAGATGCATTGTGTACTTGGTATGATATGCCTCATAAAATAAGTCTTTCTTTAATTATGGACTATTCGGCATCAGCAATCGTCCCTTTATTTGAAGTCCACCATCTACTCCAATGGTCCAATCAGCCTTTAGCTCTTTGAAAATCTCTTCCATTCGGATTTGAATCTAAGAGTCGTCTAGCTGAGGTTTGACCGATCTATCACTCTAAGATGGCTGCACTGACAAAGCTCCTAGAAATGCGCTACTCCTGTCAATCTTTAGCCTAAAATCAAACTGGCTAAGGGTGTGAAGATCTCGATACAATGAGCACCTCAAAGCCACAATTTGATGCCGACGATTCCTGCTCAACGTGTCCACTACAATGTTCACCTTTCCTTGATGATACTGAATCGTGAACTCTTAATCCTTGATAAACTCAACCCATCGTTGTTGTCTTTGATTTACCTCTTTCTGAGAGAATCGGTACTTCAAATTCTGATGATCCATGAATAGCTAAAACTGCACTCCTTATAGATAGTGTCTCCAAGTCTTCAGTACGAAGACCATTACTACTAACTCCAAGTCATGTGTGGGATAGTTCCGATCGTGCATCCTTAACTGTTGTGAAATGTACGCTACTACCCTCTAGGTCTACATCAATACACCTTCTAGACCTGATAGCGACACATCTATGTAGATAACCAATGTCTTATCACTGCTCGGGATAATTAATACGGGCGCTGTAGTCAATTTAGGCTTTAAAGTCTCAAAGGCTTTCTGGCACTCAGTGCCCCAAACAAATGGTACACAGTTCCTCATAAGGCGTGTAAGTGGTGCTGCAATCTACGAAATGTCCTGAGTGAACATCCTGTAATATCCAGCAAAACCCAAGAAACTAGGGATCTCTGAAACTATCTTCGGTGGCTCCCAATCAAGTACTACCTCTATTTTTGCGGGATCCACTTTAAGCACTCTCTGCTAATGATGTGGCCCAAAAATCTAACCTCAAATAGCCAAAACGTGCATTTGCTAAACTTGGCATATAACTGGTGCTCCCGTAAACTTTACAAAGCCAATCAAATATACTGCTCAGGCTCTGCCTTCGATCTCGAATATAAGGATGTCATCGATAAAAATGATCATGAATTGTTCCAAGTATGGATGAAAAACCCGGTTCATCAAATCGATGAATACTGCGGGTGCATTAAGCAACCTAAATTGCATGACAAGGAACTCAAAGGACCCATATCAAGTCAGAAAGGCAGTCTTGGGAATATCTATCTTCCGAACCCATAACTGATGATAGCCAGAATGAAGATCAATCTTTGAGAAATGCTACGCTCCCTACAGCTGGTCAAATAATTCATCAATTCTCGATAGTGGATACCTATTCCGGATTGTGACCTTGTTCAACTCATGATAAGCTATGCATAACTACATGCTACCATCCTTCTTCTTCACAAAAAGGACCGGCGCTCCCCAGGAGAATGACTCCGGCGAATGAAACCCTGAGATAGCAACTCATCTACCTGGATCTAGAGCTCCCTCATCTCAATAGGCACCATACATTAAGGTGCTCAGGATATCAGTGTTGTGCCTGGCTACAACTCAATGCAAAACTCGACCTCTCTCACTAGAGGTAAACTTGGTATGTCCTAGAAAACATCCTGATACTCTGAGACCACTCGCGTCTCGCTCAAATCAGACCCCTAATCCCACATCATCACCTCCTCAACGTATGCCAGATATGACTCCATAATCTGGTTTCCCTGTGAGGTCGTTACGATCAACTCAGACCTATCGGACGCTCACAAACTGACTGATGATCACCAATCCATATAGAGAATGACGTCGAACTCTAACATCCTCAAAACAATCAAATCGATTATGAACTCAAACTCATCTAGACTGATGACACATCTCCTACAGATACTCTCTAATAGGGATACCTCCCCTAAAGGAGTAGAGACTGATAACAGAACGTCTAAGAGATGTGCAACTAGCTGAAGCCTATCCACGAAGGTATGATAGATAAATGAAAGTGAAGCTCCTGAATTGAACAAAATCAAAACTAGAAACGAATTCACTAAGAAAGTACCATCCACTATATCACCACTCGTACCATGGTCATGTGGAACGACTGCATAAACTCTGCTAGTGGCTGGCGACTACTGAACTATTAGCTGGGGAACATATGAGACTATATGTCCCTCAGGAATCTCCTGAATGGCGCGAATCTGGCCTGCTCCTCAATCGTAGGAATAGTAGGTGGTACCTCTATCCTCTACTGTTGGCCATAACCGCGGCCCTACTGTTGTTGATCATGACCATAGTTTTGCTGATGCCCGTGTCCTCTTCCTTGCTGTAGGCCCTGGCCTCTACCCTGCTAGCCTCCTACTGGTGTACTATGACAATCATTCAATCTATGTCTGATATGTTACAATTATAACATGTACACTGTATTCTGCGCTGCTGCGGCGCTCTAAAATCATGTTGTAGGTTGTGCTCACTTCTTATGTTATCCTTGTTACTAGGGGTAAAAAATCCTTACCCTGATTTTGAGTCTATCTAGATTCCGCAATTGATCTCTTGCCTTGCAATTGATCTCTTGTGATGGTGACTATGCAAGAACTCCATCATCCTGTGGCTCTTCGAACCTCTGTACTTCCTGAAAGAAAAGAAAATAACAAAAAGAACCACATAAAGAGCATCAGAGCACTATAGCAAGATCACCTCCATCCGCTCCCAGAGGAAGGGCTACTAGATGGAGTGGAGGCTCTATCTATAAGTATAGTCTACCTAGATCATATTCCCTATATCTAAATGGAATTAACATTTAGAAACCTATAACCCGAGACATAATACGTCGAACGAAATAATCCAAATAAGGAAACCCTCATGTATATACTATTGTCTTAAACTATAGATATCTAAATATTAATACCAAACTAAGAATAAACAACCTATGAAATCAACAATTAGAAACCAACAACACGAGACTTGTACGTTGAGCAAAATAATCCAAATAAGGAAATCCTCATGTATGTACCATATATCTCAAATTTTGAATCACTAATCATTAATCCTAACTAAGACATAAAAAGCAATAAAGAAAATAAAAACATTAATACATCGTCTTTATAATATCTTACACTATTGTAGGCGTATAAAACTGCCTATAGGTCCCTTAACACAGCTCGACGACGCCAATCGACAAACAGACCATCGGGCGACGTATCTGAACACGACCGTTAGCCCGCAAACACCGAAGCCAAACGATACGTGACGAAGCGGACTAACGAGGCTACGAAGCTGACGAATCGCACACGAGTAACGGAATGCATCCATTCGCGTGCGGAATCAAGCCAACAGTTTGGGGAGTCAACGAATTATCCAAACAAGAGCGGACTCGGACGAATCATGATCGAATCAAGATCAGTTTCGGACTCGAACTCAGAAGCGGATCTACTGCCAAATCAGGACAACAAATCGAATCCAAACCAATCAACCACACAACCGAATCACGGACAGAACTGGACAAACGAACACACAACGACAAATCACCGAACACCTGGAGGGCGGCTCACCGAGCCACCAAGGTGG
>BQKN01062952.1:113156-144695 GCA_022839385.1 Asparagus kiusianus
TTAGGAGTTAAGTGTTAATACTCTCGTTCTAGCATTAAATATAAATATGACCATATAGAAAATTATGAACACCAATAAAAATTAATCAATTTACCTGCTCAAACAGGTGTGGGTAGTCGCAATGTATAGTATCTTCGTGCTCCCTCCAGAATTCTCCTTGATATCTATATCTAACAGTCTAGAATGTAAATACTCCCACTTAACCCTTAACTAAGCGAAACTAATATGTTGGGCGAAAAATCTAAACAATGAACCCTCATATATATACCATGTGTTCCGAATAATTAGGAGCTAAGTGCTAATACCACCATTCTAGCGTTAAGTATAGATATGAGTATATAGATAATCATAAACATAGGTAGATCATAGTCAAACAATTTACTTTCTCAAATAGATGTAGGTCATCATGATGTATATCATCATCGCAACCCCCAAGAAGCCTTGCCAGCTCCTTTCTGGTTCCTTTGAACTTTAACTAAGGGTATTATTTTATTTCTAATTTTCTTACCTTCATTAACAAGAATACACACTTGAATTTCAATAATGGTCAAATCATCATGAATCTCAATCTCTGGCACATCTAACACTCGCTACTACTCCTCGTCGTGTAGATGCTTATTAAGCATCGAAACATGGAAGACATCGTGTATGCTCAACATCGATGCTGGAAGATCTAGCCGATACGAAACGGCTCCAATGCGCCCAATAATCATGAATGGACCAATATACCTCGAGGCTAACTTTTCCCGTCTCCCAAATCGCTGAGCTCCCTTCATAGGTGATACTTTCAATAATACATAGTCTCATACCTAGAACTCTAATGGTCGTCGCCTCTGGTCTGCATAACTCTTCTGGCGACTCTGCATTGTAAGGATGTGCACCAGAATCACTGCTATCTTCTCTGTAGTGTGTCTCACAAACTCTAGTCTAATAAATAGGTTGTCCTCCGGTTCTGCCCAATAAATAGACGATCTGCAAGGCCTCTCGTGCAATGCTTCATATGGTGTCATCCCAATAGTCGCTTGATAACTATTATTATAAACAAATTCAATTAATAGAATGTGGTCCTCCCAACTACCCTGAAAGTCTATGACACATGCTCGCAACATGTCCTCCAATACCTGGTTCACTCTTTCCGTTTGCCCATCTGTCGACCGGTGGAAAACAATGGAGTATGACAATGTACTACCAAAGGAATTCTGAAAACTCCTCAAAAAAGTGAAGTAAAAACTTAGCATCGACCTGATACTATCGTCTCTAGGACTCCGTGCAATCTCTCGATCTTCTAGATGAATATTCTTGTGTAAGTCTTCGTGGTATAGATTGTCTTTATTGTTATAAAATATGCTGACTTCGTCAACTGATCAACAATCATCCAAACTGAATTGTTCCCCATCTTCGATCCCGGCAATCATACAATGAAGTCCATGGAAATATCTACTTATTTTCACTCTAGAATGGATAAAGACTGTAGGGTTCCTGCTAATTTCTGTTGTTCTGCCTTCACTTATTGGTAGGTAAAGTAGTTAGTCACATACTCGGTAATATCCTTACGTATGTCGCCCTACCAAAAGTGTCTCTTCACGTTCTTTTACAATTTTTTTGTGCCTAGATGCACTGTGTACTTGGTACGATGCGCCTTATATAACAAGTCTTTCTTCAATTATGGACTATTCGGCATTAGTAATTGGCCCTTCATTCGAAGTCCTCCATCTGCTTTAGTGGTCCAATCAGCCTTTAGCTCTTTGGCAATCTCTCTACGCATATCACTCCACAAAAAGTATCTCTTCAAGTCCTTATACATTTTTGTTATGCTTGGATGCACTATGTACTTGGTGTGATGTGCCTCATCAAATAAGTCTTTCTTCAATTATAGACTATTCAGCATCACCAATCGGCCCTTCATTTAAAGTCATCTATCTGCTCCAACTGTCTAATCAGCCTTTGGCTCTTTGGAAATATCCTCCTTTCAGATTTGAATCCAAGTGCCTTCTAGCTGAGCTCTGACCACTCTATCACTCCAAGATGGCTGCACTGATAAAGCTCCTAGAAATGAGCTTTTCCCATCAATCTTTGGCCTAAAGTCAAACTAGCTAAGGGTTTGAAGATCTCGATACAATGAGCACCTCAAAGCCGCAATCCGATGCCGACGCTTCCTGCTCAACGCGTCCACTACAACGTTCACCTTCCCTGGATGGTACTAAATCGCAAACTTATAATCCATAATAAACTAAACCCATTATTACTATCTCTGATTTAGCTCTTTCTGAGAGAAGAGGTACTTCAAACTCTGATGATTGGTGAATAAATCAAACCACACTCTATACAGATAGTGTCTCCAAGTCTTCAGTGAGAAGACCATTGCTACTAACTCCAAGTCATGTGTGGGATAGTTCTGCTCGTGCATCCTCAATTGCCATGAAATGTATGCTACTACCCTCTAGGTCTGCATCAATATACCTTCTAGACCCGATAGTGACACATCTGTGTAGATGACCAATGTCTTATCACTGCTCGGGATAATTAATACCGGTGCTATAGTCAATTTAGCCATTAAAGTCTTAAAGGCATCCTAGCACTCAGTTCCCCAAACAAACGGTACACAATTCTTCATAAGACATGTAAGTGGCGACGCAATCTCCGAAAAGTCCTGAGTGAACTCATGTAATATCCGACTAAGCCCAAGAAACTACGGATCTCTAAAACTGTCTGCGGCGGCTCCCAATCAAGTACCGCCTCTACTTTTGTGGGATCCACTACAATACCCTCTCTACTGATGATGTGGCCCAAAAATCTGATCTCAGATAGCCAAAACTCGTATTTACTAAACTTGGCATATAATTGGTGCTCCCGTAAAGTTTGCAAAGCCAATCAAAGATGTTGCTCATGCTTTGCCTCTGATCTCAAATATAAGGATGTCGTCAATAAAAATGATCACAAACTATTCTAAGTATGGACAGAAAACCCAATTCATCAAATCTATAAATACTGCAGGTGCATTAGTCAGCCCAAATGGCATGACAAGGAACTCGTAGGACCCATAACAAGTCAGAAAGGTGGTCTTAGGAATATCCATCTCCCGAACCCGCAACTGATAATAGCCAGAGCGAATATCAATCTTCTAGAAATGTTGCGCTCACTGTAGCTAGTTGAAAAAGTCATCAATCCTTGGTAGTGGATACCAGTTCCGAATAGTGTCCTTGTTTAACTCATGATAATCTATGCATAACCACATGCTACCGTCCTTCTTCTTCGTAAAAAGGACCGACGCTCCCAACGTAGAATGACTCCGGTGAATGAAACCCTGAGATAACAACTCATCTAACTAGATGTGGAGCTCCCTCATCTCAGCAGGCGACATACGATAAGCTGCTCGGGATATCAGTGTTGTGCCTGGCTGCAACTCTATGCAAAACTTGACCTCTCTTGTTGGACCCTAGAGGGGGGTGATTAGGGTCAAGAGGATATAATTATGCAATAAAATTAAGACAAGCAAGACACAATATCCAAATGCAATCAAAATAGAGGAGATAAGGTTAGGAATCATTATCCTGTGACACGCGATGTGTTAACGAGGTTCGGTCCGCTGACCTACGTCCCTGCTCCCCACTCTCGAGGAAAAATCCACTACACAACCAGGTTTGGAAGCTGGAACTTCGTCTACACAGCGATCCCCTCACGATCTCACACTACACAGTTGATCTTACTAGATCACACTCCCACACAATTAATCTACACAAGATCAAACTCTCAAAACAGTAGAAATGGTGTAATAACCCTCTCTTTACAATGTCCCTATGGTAAAGAGGAGATCACACTGAAGCTGGGATGTGAAACACAAAAGCTCAGAAAATAGGTTTGAAATTTAAGCTCTGTGAAAAACAGTTCTCAGAATATTTTGAAAAAGCTGGGACACTGAGAAAGAAGAAGAGGTTGAGTTTAAATAGGAGAAACCAGCTATTTAAACCCATACCCTTAATCCCCCAAAATCTGGAAACAATCGTCGCTAAAATCTGTACTGAGCGGCGTTGAAAAAAAGTACCAATATTACCGTTTAAAACATACGGCGGTCGACCGTGGATTTTCACGGTCGACCGCGAGACAGGTCAGAAGCTCACTGAAAGTCCAAAGACTTTCGCGGTCGACCGTGGCGGTCGACCGTGGGAAATTTTTTGTTCACGGTCGATCGCGGCGGTCGACCGTGAAAGTTTCTGCTGCATACTGACGAGTGAGCTCAGGTGCGGTCAACCGTGATGGTCGACCGCAAACTGATACACTCAAAAACATGTTTTGACTCAGTTTAAAATATTTGTAAAATGTTTATTTAACCTCTGAAAATTACGAAACTTTGTAAAATATTTTTAATACTAAAAACAAACTGTTTGGAAAAAGAATTTTGCAAATAGGTTCTCATACTTGTGAAAAATAGTATTTTATGAAATACGATCAATACTATAAGTATCAAAACATGTGTGTTGATATCCCAATAGCTTCAGATAAAATCTAAACTATTTGCCTACATTTTAGCACTAGAGAGAAAAAGAAACCTAGCTAATATCCTCACAAAAATATAATCCTTGAGTCTTGATATCGCTAGAGTTTGATAAAGCTTCTAATTTGAATTTGGTGTTCTTGAAATAACATTGCTTCATCACTATGCCTCCTCCTCCTTTGGATATCATCGTTGTAGCACATATTCCATCCAATCCTTCATTTGTGGCACTAACATGCTTGATATATGAATTCACTACATTTGCACTCAATAAACAATTAGTACCGATAATGGTGGTTGTAAAACATCATCAAAACATAAGAGCTAACAATCTCCTCCTTTTTTATGATGAAAACCAACCATTATATAAGAGCAAAAATAAATATAGCTTATAGATAGGTTCTCCCCCTATCTATGAGCTCCCCCTAGGTATGTGCAACAAATAAAGAGATTTCTCTCCCCCTTTGTCACCATCAAAAAATAGGGTAAAGAGAAATGCATGCAAAAAAATGCAACTAAACAAGTAAGCAAATAGAACTTTCACATATTGCATAAGCCCAAATTATTTCTTATGCGATAAAAATCATCCTCACCAAGAGGCTTAGTAAATATATCCGCTAATTGAGATTTTGTGTCAACAAACACTAGGGATACATCTTGTCTCTCTACATGATCGCGTATGAAATGATGGCGCACATCAATATGCTTAGTTCTGGAATGCAAAACCGAATTTTTGAAAATATTTATAGCACTAGTATTATCACAAAAGATTTTTATATTTTAAAAGTTCAAGGCATAGTCAACCAAGCTTTGCTTCATCCACAAAACTTGAGCACAACATAAGCCGGCGGCAATGTATTCCGCTTCCGTAGTGGACAATGCAACGCGATTTTGTTTCTTGGAAGCCCAAGAAACAAGTAAATTTCCTAAGAATTGGCATGTTCCACTCGTACTCTTGCGATCTACCTTACATCCGGCAAAGTCGGCATCACAAAAACAATATAAATCAAAAGAAGTGTTTTTGGATAAAATAAACCAAGATTAAAAGTTCCATTAACATACTAATGATTCTTTTAACCGCAATCAAATGAGATACTTTAGGAGAAGCTTGAAAACATGCACATGCACACACACTAAACATGATATCGGGTCTACTAGCGGTGAGATAAAGAAGACTACCTATCATACCTCGGTATAGTTTTTGGTCCACGTCCTCACCACTTTCATCTACATCAAGCTTCACACTTGTACTCATGGGAGTAGGCGCATGCTTAGAATTCTCCAAATTGAATTTCTTCACTAATTCCTTAGCATACTTGCTTTGAGAAATGAATATCCCATCCTTAGTTTGCTTGACTTGGAGCCCGAGAAAGAATGTAAGCTCTCCCATCATACTCATCTCAAAATGATCCTGCACAACCTTAGAAAATTCATTGCACAAAGATTCATTAGTAGCACCAAAAATGATGTCATCAACATATATTTGAACTAAAATGAAATCAATTTTCCTTTTTCTTACAAAAAGAGTGTTATCAATTGTTCCTTTTGAAAAACCATTTTCAACAAGAAAACTAGAGAGGCGAGCATACCAAGCTCTAGGAGCTTGTTTCAACCCATATAAAGCTTTTTGAACCCGGTAAACATGATTAGGAAAAGCATGATCTATAAAACCGGGGGGTTGCTCAACATATACTTCCTCTTCTATAAAACCATTTAAAAAGGTATTTTTAACATCCATTTAAAACAATTTGAAATCTTTAAAGCTAGCAAATGCTAAAAACATCCTAATAGATTCCAACCTTGCAACCGGTACAAAGGTTTCATCATAGTCTATGCCCTCCTCTTAATTGTATCCTTGGGCAACCAAACGAGCTTTATTTCTAGTAACAATGCCATGTTCATCAAGTTTGTTTCTAAAAACCCATTTTGTACCAATAACACTAGCATTGTTAGGTCTAGGAACTGGTTTCCAAACATCATTTCTTTTAAAATTGTTTAGTTCATCATGCATAGCCAAAACTCAAAATTCATCACTTAAAGCATCATTAATCTTTTTAGGCTCTAGTTGAGATAAGAAAGCAACATTACCACAGTCACTCAAAGCTTTTGAGCGAGTAACAACTCCTTTTGAGGGGCTCCCAATTATTTGTTCCTTTGGATGGTTTGATGTGAATTTCCAAGGTTTAGGAAGTTCAACTTGTTCATGAGCATTGGAGCTATCCACATCCTTTTGAGCTTCTATAGAGGGTGTATCATTGATTTGTACAAGGTCTAATCCTCCCTCAACATCATCATCATCATCTTTCCTAGGTAAAACAACTTGAGAACCAACATTAGTCTCATCAAAAGTAACGTTTATAGATTTTTTAACAACGAGAGATCGTTTGTTGAAGACCCTATAAGCCTTACTTCGAGGTGCATAACCTAAAAAAATACCAACATCAATTTTGGAATCAAGATCTTTTGTATTTAAAATAAAACATTTACAACCAAAGATACGAAAATAACCAATAAAAGGAGTTTTTCCATAAAATAGTTCATAAGGAGTTTTCTTAAGCTTTGGTCTAATTAAAACACAATTTCAAACATGGCAAGCCGTATTGACGGCTTCCGCCCAAAAATATTTTAGCAAATCAAATGAATTTAGCATAGTGCGTGCCATCTCTTGTATGGTGCGATTTTTCCGTTTAACAACACCATTTTGTTGTGGTGTTCTAGGAGCGGAAAACATGTGAGTTATACCATGATGAGCACAAAATTCATAGAAAAATTATTTTGAAATTCACCTCCACGATCACTTCTTATTTTAACAACTTTCAAATCTTTTTCATTGTCAATTCTTTTGACATGATTAGAAAACTCTTCAAAACAATCACTTTTATTTGCAAGAAATATTGTCCATGTAAAATGAGAAAAATCATCAATAATCATAAAAACATAGTGTTTGCCTCCAAGAGAGGTAACACGCATAGGACCAAACAAATCAAGATGAAGTAATTACAAAGGCTTAGAAGTCGATACCTCATTGATGAATTTGAAGAAAGATTTTGTTTGTTTACCTTTGGCACATTCCTCACATATGGTATCTTTGATGAAGTGCAAGCTAGGTAATCCTTTTACAAGATTTCTCTTAGACAGTTTTGATATCAATTCCATATTTGCATGTCCAAGTCTCTTATGCCAAATCCAAGGGTTTTCATCAATTGTCGCAAGGCACTTCACATCTTGAGTCACTAATTCATTCATCTCAAAAATGTACACATTAGATTTGCGATTATCAATAAAAACAATTTTTTCATTCATACTAATAATGCATTTATCCGGTTTAAAGGAAATATCAAAACCTTTATCACTCAATTGGCTAATGCTAAGAAGATTATGATTCAAACCATTTACCAAATAAACATCTTCTATAACGGGTGAAGGTTTCTTACCAATAGAGCCAATACCAACGATTTTACCTTTCTCACCACCACCGAATGAGACGCTACCTCCTTCAATCCTTAATAGGGTTACAAATAACTCTTTGTTACCCGTCATATGGTGAGAGCAACCACTATCAAGGTACCACATCTCTCTACGTCATTGTCGTGATGTTCCCTACAAGAGAGGAAGATGTAGTAACTTTAGGTACCCAAAACTTGGGTCCTTGGTGGTTAGTCAACTTGGTACCTTTGGGTACCCATGTCAATCCATAAAATTCAAAGTTATCTTTAATTCTACAATGAGTAGAAATATGACCATGTTTCATGCAATATATGCACACAAAATTTCTTTTGTATGTATGAGCACGAGAACCATGAAACCTATTTCTACCATGGTGATGATGATTAGCATAAGCATGAGTGGGTCTAATCCTACCACTCTTAATTTTTAGTCTTTCAATTTTGGATCTTAATTGCTTATTCTCAAAATCGAGATCTCCTAGCAATTCATCTTTTAGAGCAAAAGAGGTTTCTAGTTGTTCAAGTTTTACATCACAAGAAGCATGCAACTTTTTAAAAGAGGAAAATTCCTTTGACATTTTTTTAAATTCAATGTTCAATTCTTCTAGAGCCGTAGCTAGATCACATTGCATGTAAAAGGATTCACTCTCGGTGTCGGATATTACCTCATGTTCAAGAGCCATGAAGCAAACGTTGGGATCATGAAGAGAAAGTTTAGCTCCTTCTTCATTACTATCTGAATCACTTGTTTCGTATTCCTCCCATCCAGCATACATGGCCTTCTTCTTCTTGTATTTCATGTACTTCTCCTTGAGCCTTAGGCAATCCTTAGCGATATGGCCCGGTTCATTGCATTCAAAACATTTTCCTACACGTGAGAAAATTTTGTTGTTAGATCGGGGGTTAAATTTCTTATTTATTTTTATGAGTCTAGAAATTCTTCTAGAGAGATGAGCCACTTCTCTAGAAAAATCAACTTTACTATCCGATGATGAAGAGGAGTTATCACTAGCCCCTTTGAGAGCTATGGTCTTCAATTTTGGTGATGGCTCCTCAATTTCCCGTGAGGGCACTTCCTCCTCCTCCTTTCCCTTGAGCTTTTTCTCATGGACCTTGAGCTTGCCGATGAGGCCATCAAGAGGTAGAGTTGTAAGGTCATGAGCTTTTTCTATTGCCGTCGCCTTGGGTTCCCACATCGGAGTCAATGAATGGAGAATCTTGTAGTTCGTTTCTTGAATAGTCAATTTCTTGTCAAGACCATGCAATTCATTGATAATGTTAGTGAAGCGAGAAAACATAGCATCAATTTATTCATTTGGAAGCATTTGAAATAACTCATATTCATGCATAAGTCCACTAATCTTGGATTCCTTAACTTGGGGGGTTCCTTCGTGTGTAATACACAATTTCACCCATATTTCGTATGCGGTTGCACACGTGGAAACCCTATTATACTCGTTGGGAGAAGACCACAAATTAAGGCATTCATAGCCTTAGTATTAAGATTGGCTTGGTGCCTTTCTCCATCGGTCATGTTCTCGACTTTGGACTTCTCTACATACTTCTTCTCTATGAGCTCTAAGATGTCAAGGTCAATGCAACGAAGATAAATCCTCATCCTAGCCTTCCAATAAGCAAAATTACTATCGGTGAAAAGTGGTGGTCTAGTGGTGGATTGTCCTTCTAACATATGCACATTCATTGAAGCCTCCATAAGATCTTTTCTCTAAGGTAATTAAACCAAAAACTAATATAGAGACCAAGCTCTGATACCAATTGTTGGACCCTAGAGGGGGGTGATTAGGGTCAAGAGGCTATAATTATACAATAAAATTAAGACAAGCAAGACACGATATCCAAATGCAATCAAAATAGAGGAGATAAGGTTAGTAATCGTTATCCTATGACGCACGATGTGTTAACGAGGTTCAGTCCGCTGACCTACGTCCCCGCTCCCCACTCTCGAGGAGAAATCCACTGCACAACCCGGTTTGGAAGCCAAAACTTCTTCTACATAGCGATCCCCTCACGATCTCACACTACACAGTTAATCTCACTAGATCACACTCCCACACAATTGATCTACACAAGATCAAACTCTCAAAACAGTAGAAATGGCGTAATAACCCTCTCTTTACAATGTCCCTAAGGCAGAGAGGAGATCACACTGAAGCTGGGATATGAAATACAAAAGCTCAGAAAACAGGTTTGAAATTTAAGCTCTGTGAAAAACTGTTCTCAGAATATTTTGAAAAAGCTGGGACACTAAGGAAGAAGAAGAGGTTGAGCTTAAATAGGAGAAACCAGCTGTTTAAACCCATACCCTTAATCCCCCAAAATCTGGAAACAATCGTCGCTGAAATCTGTACTGAGCGGCACTAAAAAAAGTACCAATATTACCGTTTAAAACATACGGCGGTCGACCGTAGATTTTCACGGTCAACCGCGAGACAGGTCAGAAGCTCACTGAACGTCCAGAGACTTTCGCGGTTGACCGTGACGGTCGACCGTGGGAAATATTTTGCTCACGGTCGACCGCGGCGATCGACCATGAAAGTTTCTGCTGCCCACTGACGAGTGAGCTCAGGCGTGGTCGACCGTGGCGGTCGACCGCAAACTGATACACTCAAAAACATGTTTTGACTCAGTTTAAAGTATTTGTAAAATATTTAGTTGACCTCTGAAAATTACGAAACTTTGTAAAATGTTTTTAATACTAAAAACAAACTGTTTGGAAAAATAATTTTGCAAATAAGTCCTCATACTTGTGAAAAATAGTATTTTGTGAAATACGATCAAAACTATAAGTATGAAAACGCATGTGTTGATATCCCAATAGCTTCAGATGAAATCTAAACTATTTGCCTACATTTTAGCACTAGAGAGAAAAAAAAACCTAGCTAATATCCTCACGAAAATATAATCCTTGAGTCTTGATATCGCTAGAGTTTGGATGAAGCTTCTAATTTGAATTTGGTGTTCTTAAAATAACGTTGCTTCATCACTATGCCTCCTCCTCCTTTGGATATCATCGTTGTAGCGCATATTCCATCCAATCCTCCATTTGTGGCACTAACATGCTTGATATATGAATTTACTACATTTGCACTCAATAAGCAATTAGTACTGATAATGGTGGTTGTAAAACATCATCAAAACATAAGGGTTAACATCTCTCACTAGAGGTAAACCTGATATGTCCTAGAAGACATCTTGATACTTTGAGACCACTTGCGTCTCGCTCAAATCGGCACCCTAATCCCGCATCTCTACCTCCTCGATGTATGCCAAATATGACTGCGCAATATGTTGCCCTGTGAGGTCACTACAATCAACTCAGACCTATCAGACGCCCGCAAACTGACTATTTTAGCAAAATAATCGATACTGACATGGTAGATGATCATCAATCCATATCGAGAATGATGTCGAACTCCAACATTCAAACAATCAAATCGATAATGAACTCGGACTCATCTAGACTAATGACACATCTCCCACAAATACTCTCCAAAAAAGACACCTCCCGTAAAGGAGTAGAGACAGATAACTGAACGTCTAAGGGATGTGCAACTAGCTAAAGCCTATTCATGAAGGTATGAGAGATAAAGGAATGCGAAGCTCCTGAATCAAACAAGATCCGAGCTTGAAACAAATTCACTAAGAAAGTACCTTCCACTATGTTAGACCCTAGAGGGGGGGTGATTAGGGTCTTATGCTAATCTAATCCGATTAAATGCCAATTAAAATTACTTAACAAATATATTCTTGCATGATAGATATACGAGAGATATAAGCAAGAATAAGCAATATGAACAATGAGATATATCCTATATGCTGAAATATAAATGCAAGGATATATAAACTAACACAAGATGATATATCCTACAAAAGAGATATACAATATGATATATGCAAGGATATATCAACAAACACGAGGGTAAAATAATTTAACTACAAACGTGATAGGGTAAAATGATCAACAAGCAATACACAATGGCGATGTAAGATATGAACATGAAAACAAGTGCGCCAATGCAATCACAAACAAAGGATATGTTTACGAGGTTCGGTCCCCACGACCTACGTCCCCGCTCCTCACCTCGAGGAGATACTCCACTATCACAACCGGGTTTTCTACGATCACCTGAACAACGTTTACACCTCACAATACAATCACTATGCGATCACACCTCACACACTAAGTGTTGGTCTTAGCACGTGTCCTCCTCCTCAAGTGCTCGGTTACAACCTCTCCCTAGGCACGTCAACCGACGCCACTCCTCTTAGATTCGACCCCGTCTCTCATCACACACTCCTCACTCGGTGTACAAGTGTATTACAAAGTGATTCTCAAGATAAGCACAATATAATAAATGATTGTTCTCTCTAACAAGGTGAGAACTCAATTAGGCACAACTCTAAGTCACAAACCCCACAACCCAAAATATACTATGAATGTAAATACTATAAGCTCAATAGGTTGTGTGTGAACAAAGAGATAAAACAATATAAACTCAATATGAAATCTAGCTTATGAAATTAAGAACAAACTTATAAAATGCTAGAATTGAGTTTAAGGAAACTTCTCTATAGATGACAAGAGAGAGGGAGAAGAATGAATGCTCAAACACCAAGGATGATCTCCACTTGCTCTTGTGAAATTTTCTCCACAAATCAAACTCTTGTAAATGCTTAAAAGCTTTTTAAATAAACACTAAACCCTTAAACAAAAACTTGTAAACCTCTTAAAAACTTTTCTCTTATTTTTTAAAACACTTCTTGATTAACCTCAAAAGATATCAGCAATGGGGTATATATACCCACTAGAAATCTCAGCCAAAACCCCTAACAAAAGACAAAAACAGCCCCAGCAAACAGCTCAGGAAATAGCCGTTGGAAAAGCAACGGTCATATTGGCGGTCGACCGGCGGAAATATCGGTCGACCGACGGAGCACAAAAACACGAAGAAACAGTTCTAGACCATCGTCGGTCGACCGGTGCGGTCGACCGATGGAGCTCTCGGTCGACCGCATCAGTCGACCGACCAACTCTCTAGACCATGCTGACGAAAGAACAAACGAGCGGTCGATCGGTGCGGTCGACCGAAAACTGATATAACAGAAAACTAGTTCTGAAAACTGTTTTTCTGAATTTAAAACACTGTTTAAAAATATCAAATAAATTTCAAAAAATGTAAAACTTTGAGGAATGATTGTAGACATGATAATAAACATGCTACAATGACTGGTTTCGTAAAAGGACTTCCCAAATAAAAAATATCATCATTTTGCAAATATGTTCAAAAACATGAAAACCTAGAAATTGATATTTTGATATTTTGACTCAAACAACATTTTGAAACCTTATGAAATGATTGTATAGACTTGATAAAAGATATAACATGTTGTTATGAAGTCTATAACCTAGAAATACAATATTTTCATAAGATTGCATATTCTATGCAATATATTCAAAACACTAAGTACGATTTCATTAAATGTAAGCTTGTTAAAGGTGAAATCATATATAGGCATATAAACATGAAAACTCAAAACTATGTATGTATATATATATATATATATATATATATATATATAAAACTATATATATATGCATAGAAACCAAAACTTATGCATATATATATTACTATATATATATACGAAGAAACCAATAAATGTGTGTGTATAGATATTGAGCTTAAGGTACTTAACACACATAATATAAATCCTAAACTATATTACCCAAGCAATCTAGATCTTCATTGTAGCTCAACTTGGTACACGTTGCGGATGAAGCTTGAACTTGATCTTTAACTTTGAATTGTAAGGGCTTCAACCCGACATTCCGCCAACCTCCTTTGGATATGATCGTTGAAGCGTAATTCCATCCATCCTCCAACAACGTTGTTTGTCTATAATGAATAAGAAAACACAAATACTAGACAAACAACATTAGAAATAAATTGTTTGTTAAACATCATCAAAACAAGAAGGCCAACACACAATAGCTCCACTCGCACCATGTTCACATGGTATGACTGTATAAACTCTACCAGTGTCTGGCGACTACAGAACTATTGGCTAGGGAACATATGGGACTGTCTATCACTCGGGAATCTCCTGAATGGCACGAATCTGGCATGCTGGCTCTTCAATCCTAGGAATGGTAGGTGGCGCCTCTATCCTCTGCTACTGGTCATAACCATGACCCTACTACTGTTGACCCTGACCATAGTTCTGCTGCTGTTTGTGTCCTCTTCCTTGCTGTTGGCCCTGGCCTCTACCTTGCTAGCCTCCTGCTGGTGTACTACGACAATCCTTCACCCTATGTCTGATCTTATTACAATTGTAGCATTACGCTGAATTCTGCGTTGCTGCGGTACTCTCGAATCATGTTGTAGGTTGTGCTTTCTTCTTATGATGTCCTTATTACTCACGATAAAAAATCCTTACCCCGCTACTGGGGCTCTCTAGATTCCGCAATAGGTCACTTGCCCTTACCATTGTCACTATATTGGTCATGATTCTATAATTAACTACAGGTATATCTCCCTGCTTTAATCGGTCTAGCTCTACTACTTGTCAAAAAAGTAAAGAAAATTCTCCCAAATAAGTGGTATTAGCTGCTCTAGCAAAAATCTCAAGTCAGTGCCATCCTCTGGTGCTATCCTCTGGTGATATTCACTACGCTAAATACACCTAACTCTGCTTTAGAACAGAGTCGAGGTTAAAAAAATTTCACATATTTCTTCCATTTAAAGGCTGCACATGAATCTGGTGTACCCTAAAACTATTGTGCTCTTAGTGTCTGATATTTTTCTTATTCTTAGAGAGTCAAGACTCCTGCTCTGCGGTTCTATCAATAGCTGGTTGTGGTGATGGTGAAATCATTTGTATTGCCTCTTTAGTAGGCATGACTGGTACAACTGGTAGTGGAATCCTAGAAAATGTAATGTGGCTCATCACTCACTCCTCGAGTAATGCTAGTCTCTACTTCTGCAATTGACATTATCGAGTCAATCAGATACTGTGGAGCCTACTACGGTTCGGGCTCTGCTTACCCAGCTCTTCGGGTACGAGTTTTATCTTGACCGTATCCTCGTCTCGACATTTATAATATCAAGAGGAGAGCTTAGTAGACACAGTAAATGAGGTCGCAAACATATATACATAACATAATGTATCAAATAGTATTCACGCAAATACTTTTTAATCAAAGTAAGGTAGTCATAAAAAAAATTCATAATTTTTGAGGTATACGTATTACGTCCTCACTCATTCTAAGAATTCCTTGCGGACTCTATACATGAATCCTAAAAACTCTATCCTAGCTCCACTACTAGACACATGATGATCCTAAGGTTACTGGAACTAGAGCTCTGATACCAACTATGACGCCCCTGTTTTCATACATGGCTGTAGTCCAAGGTGAACCTAGAGATGTTAAACCTGCCATGTACCCACACTGTGTAATAAAATGTTTCACCAATCACAGTAATATCATCTAGTGGAATCAAAATAAGCGTAGGTACAAAAAGGCAGAATAAAGAAATAAATGTAATAGACATAATATAGAAAGAGATATCTCATAAAAAAATATGTCTCAACTGTAATATATCTAATATCTGGAAGAATGAAAATATGTCAACTTGAATCAACTGAAAATTATACTAAGACACACTGCATTTACAATATGAAATAAAACTCTAAAGTCTGAATGAAATCATAAAAATCTACTGTGAAGCTTCTACTAATAATTCATGTGACCATGACTATGCAAGAACTACGTCATCATGCGGCTCTTCGAACCTCTATACTACCTAAAAGAAAAGAAAACAATAAAAAGAACCACATAAAGAGCGTCAAAGCGCTATAGCAAGATCACCTCTATCTGCCCCCAGGGAAAGGACTACTAAATAGAGTGGAGGCTCTATCTATAAGCATAGTCTACCTAGATCATTTTCCATATATCTAAATAGAATTAACAATTAGAAACCTACAACCCGAGACATAGTACCTCGTGCAAAATAATCCAAACAAGCAAACCCTCATGTATATACCATTGTTTTAAATTATAGATATCTAAATATTAATACTGAACTAAGAATAAACAACCTATATGAAATCAACAATTAAAAACCCACAACATGAGACTGGTACGTCAAGCGAAATAATCCAAACAAGGAAACCCTCATGTACATACCATATGTCTTAAATTGTGAATTGCTAATCATTCAACCCATCTATGACATAAAAAAAGCAATAAAGGAAATAAAAACTTTAATACATTGTATTTATAATATCTTACACTATCACTGGGAAGATAGAATAAATACTAACATATAATCTCGTATACTTTCAAGAGACTAGTATCTCGATCCTTCTGTAGGTGTAAAAAATTAATTTTCCAAAACGCGGATTTCATTTGTATTGATAAGAATAGCTTATTACAAACTAATGAATCAAAATTATAACAAAAGCAGAGGGAAGGCCCTTCTTGTTTAACATGGGGATTTTGGTAACGATAGGACGCCTCGCTCAGTTCTCGCACCGAGCTTCCTTCCCTTGGACGATTCAACCAAGGTTGCAGGTGAGCTTCAGTACGCGGTAGGAGCTCGTGTTAATTGAGTTCGAGTATCCGAGCTCAATGGTGGTCAAAGCCGAGAGCTAAAAGGAGATGCTACAGTGCATGAAGAATTCAGAGAGTAGGTCCTTAGCTTAATCGGTAGCCGAGAGTTGGTGGTCCGGTTAACTGACTGAATTAATTAATAAACTGTGAAAACACTGTTCGCGGGAAAAATCGTAGCTTTCTTCATTGATTCCATCGTACTCTTAGTAATAGTTTATCGATTACAAAGATCCGGTTTTTTTATAAGATCCGGTTATAACGAAATCAAATAAAAAAAGAAATAAAAATTACAACTTTTTCCTTGTTTGTCGAACAAATCACGAGCTCCTGTTTTGCGGTCACTTGCTTGCGTGGGTTCTTTGCCTGCGCCGGGGTTTATCCGTGGACCACAGCGCGATCTAGATCCGGTCGGATCTACGCAGTATGACGGGTATTATTTCGCCAAGGAAATAATAGCCAGGGGGGATTAGTTCACCAAGGAAATAATCGCCCGATTCTTGGGATCAAAGACCAAGCTTTGATCCGGAGGATGACTGCGTAGATCTGAGATCCGGTCCCTCTCGAACTCTTGACTTATTTGGTGTTGACGATCGCCGAGCATCAGATCTGGAAGAGCAAGTCCTCAAAGTCCCAAAGCTTTAATTTTTTTTAAGTCTCGAGCCTTGAATCCAACAGAGCTTCGCCTCCAAAATTTCCAACCCTTGAAAAATGAGCCAACCCCTCCTATTTATAGGCACTCTTTACTGTGCCCGGGCACAGGTGGCCGAACCACCTAGCCACCTATAGGTGGCTCGGCCGGCCACCTTGGTAGCTCGGCCACCGAGCCACCTTTTGGTGGCTTGGTGGTGGCCGCCGAGCCACCTATAGGTGGCTCGGCCACCGAGCCACCATGTGGTGGCTCGGTGGTGGCCGAGCCACCTTGGTGGCCGCTGAGCCACCACAAGGTGGCTTGGCCGAGCCACCACTTGGTGGCTCGGCCACCGAGCCACCTTGGTGGCTCGGTGAGCCACCTGAGCGGCTTAGTTTTGACCGAGTCCTCCAGGTGTTTGTTGTTTTGCCGTTGTGTTCGTTTTTCGGTTCTGTGGTTGATTTATTCGGACTTGATTCGTTGACCTGATTTGGCAGTAAATCCGGATCCTGATTTGGCAGTAAATCCACTTCTGAGTTCGAGTCCGAAACTGATCTTGATTCGATCTTGATTCGTTCGAGTCCGCTCTTGGTTGGATGACTCGTTGATTCCTTGACCCGTTAGCTTGATTCCGCACACAAGTGGATTTATTCCGTTGTTTGCGTGCGGTTCGTTAGCCTCGTAGCCTTGTTAATCCGCTTCGTTCCGTATCACTTGGCTTCGGTGTTGTGGACTAACGATCGTGTTTGGATACGTTGCCCGATGGTTGGTTTGACGTCGTCGAGCTGTGTTAAGGGACCTATAGGCAGTTTTATACGCCTACAAACACGAACCTCGATTCTGTGGTTAGGAGAGGTTCTTTTGTAGGGAGGAGGCGGCATGGTTGCCCCCCTTGAATCTTAGGATGTGACTATATCCTGTTGAGAGATGACATGCCTCTCACTAGTACTATGGGTGGCTGCTTGATGGGATCGAAGCAGTGTACTCCTCCCTTTCATGTCACAGGAGGTGGGAAGGCCCATTCCTGTATGCGACACAGCTACAAGATACTCTGGAGAATTTAGCTGACGGCTTCAATGTGCAAGTGTGATGCCCTTGGGTTCACACAAGGCTGTAGTCCAAGATAAAACCAGAAATGTCAAACTGCCATGCACCACACCGTGCAATAACATGTTTCACCATCACAAATTTCTATCTCTCTAGTGGAATCAACAACAGGTGTAGGTACAAAGCAAGTAAAAGATTATACAACAGATAAATGATGAAATGATAGAACTCAAATTAATACATCTCATCAACCAAACAAGTTGGAATACATAGTCAATGTCAGAAATAAATAAAAACAATTTGGAAATCTCAATATGTCTCAAGTACACAATGTCTAATAAGAAGTAAATAAGGCACACAGCCTTTACAACTCTAGAATAAACTCTCATGTCTAAATAAAGTGGAGCTCCAATAATACAATAATATCTAAAAAAGAAAAATAGGTGCTAATGAGTATCACCCTCAACCTGCGATGCGGGCTCCTTACCTGAAAGGGGGAGGGACAACAAGCATCAAAGCGCTAGCGAGTAACATCACAACCAACCCCAAGAGAAAGGGCTCATTGTATAAGAAAATACAGATTTATACATAGAATAATCATATCATTACTCCTAACAAATAAAGGGTTTTAGTATTTAGGAAACTACAACACGAGCGTAGGTACGTTGAGCGAAATAATCCAAATAAGGAAACCCTCATGTATATACCTTATATCTCAAATTGTAAATCCCTAAATACCGAACCCAAAGTCTAATACAAGAACAATAAAGAAAAGAGACAACCTATTACAATACGTAAAACAAATGTCATGTCAGAACCACATAAGTGTCATCTCCAGCCTAAGTAGCTATCATGTCTCAACTTCATATAATCATGTCATGTCCTGATTCAGCTAAGTGTCATGCTCGTGATCTAACGAATATCTAACACATGGACTGATTTGTGAATGTCTAACACGAGGACTGAAATGGATTATAGTCCAACACGAGGACTTCAATAGTTTATAGTCCAACACGAGGACTGTGTATATAAAACATGGAATGCTAATGTTAAAGATATACATATCCTATTCTTGCACGTGTCTTGATGTACAGATCTAAGCTTGTGACAAATGTGTCATCTTACATGTGTAGATGAAATCATCAGTACTGAAATTTAATACCCGATAAATGAGGCGGCTCCTCGTACTCCAAATGATAAACAGTACACTATATATATACACTATATATATACACAGCAGGTGGTTAAACAGAAAAAAAATAAATCACTCGTCAGTCGACTCATGGTCGACTAGGGTCATCAGTCGACTCATGGTCGACCAAAAGAAGAAAACTGGAACCCGACAGTCGACTCATGGTCGACTGGGGTCATCAGTCGACTCATAGTCGACTGAACAGAGGGGTTTTCCCTGTTCGTGCATATTGTGTTTTTACAAAAATTCATCTAAAAAATCAAAGTCATCAAACCCAAACAATATATTATCAATTCTAAACATATGAGACAGTGTAAAATTCGTATAAAACATGGAAAACGAAATCTTGCTTGTTAGACATTAAATCTCTAAACATGTATGAGAGCAATTAATCAAAATAAAAACTCATTTTTTAAATAAATTCCCAGATCTGGGTTTTATCAAAGATTCATTGATGAGGATTTAGAGATCTGAAACACATGATTTTTAGCATCAACACTAATAAGAACATCGATTTATACTTGAAAATAATTCTTAGGTTCAATAAACCTCATGAAAAATGTTTAAAAACTCTTTAAAACATGGGAGAGGGATTGGTCGAGATGCTACTCGCCTCTGGTGTGTGGAACATTGTCTGGATCCCCGAGAGAATGACTCCCTTTGCTGCAAACCACAACAAGTTACTGAAAATCCTCGAAAATCTCCCAAAAACGCCCAAAATCCAAAGCTAGGGTTTTAGAGGGGAAAGGGGGCTAGGGTTTCTAGGGAGGACTGATGAAAGGGTGGCTTTCTCAGGTAAAAAGTGATAAATACTAACAGTTAAAACCCGACCCAAAATCCCAAACAGACTCGAACTATAAAAAACCAGAAATTAGCCATCAGTCGACTCATGGTCGACCGAACTCATCAGTCAACTCACGGTCGACCGAACAGGCTACATTTCTACATGTGCATGATTTGTAAATTTGCAAAACTCAACCTCAAACCTGATGCATATATACATACACATAAGCTCAAAACATTAGTTATCATGCACAACCATGACATAAAGACATTTATCATAAATAAACATTATTTTTCACTAATAATCACATATATAAATTATCAAAATGTATGGGGTTTTATAGCAGGCAAGCTCAATCACTTAGACGAACTTGACTCGAGCAGGCGAGTCTAGTATGCAGGCGAGTTCGGTGACTACATGGACTCGACTAGTCACTGGTACTGTAAGCGGCTACTTGATGGGCTCAACTGGTCACTCGTACTATGAGCGGCTACTTGATTAGCTCAGAGCACTATACTCCTCCCCTTCACGTTGCAGGAATAGGAAGGCCTATCCCTGCATGCGACAGCGTAGCCGCTAGGTACTCTAGCGAGTCTAGCGAGATTGTTGATCACCTGACGAATTACCTAGCTGTGTAGGCGAGTTCGAAGATCGCATGGTCTTGACCCGTGCTGGCGAGTCAAGCACGCGGGCGAGCTCCTTTCGTGCTGACGAATTCAACTTTTTGAGTAGATTTAACTCGTGTAGGCAAGTTTAGATAAGCAGGCGGAATTCAGACTCTTATGTGGTTAAAGCAGTTTTCACAACCTACAAGACCCCCTTCAAAGTTTTCAGATCTAAACTGACTTAAGTGTGGTCTGGAGTACTTTGAATAAAGAGATTCATGGCTTGTTTCATGAGTTAAGGCAAATTCGATTCCTCTGGTTGGGTCGACCTTTAAAATTTTTAGTAAACCCTCAGCTGTTAACGGGTTTGGTATGCCTTTACCGATTACCGTTTGAATCGGGCTAGACGTACTATTCCCCTCAGTACGATGAGTTGTCGATAAGTCTCTCGTAGGCGTAATGCTAAGATTTATTCTCTAACCTTAGCCATTTGAGGCGTCGGCTCAAGTTAGTCATAACCGTTTAGACTGTAATTAGGTTGGGTCACATTGTTTAAACGTAACGATTCATTCTCAAAATGATTGTCACTTGCGGATTGGCCGACGAGTTGCACCGCTTGATGGGTCTGATCGTGCATGCGAGTCCATCTTGTCCGGACAAGCTTAGAGTCTGATGCTTTGAACAAACTGAGCCAACGGACGAACGAAGAAGTGCAGATGAGGTCCATCCCTAGTTGCGAAGTTCAATACAGTGGAGGGCGAGCTTGGAGCTTGACGCCTCAGGTGGACTAGACTGAATAGGCGAATGGAGTAGTGCAGGCGAGATTTGTTCTCAAATGCGAATTCCGAAAAGGGCAGAAGGCGAGCAATGTACTCGTGGGTGGATTGGTGTCTGCCAGCTGGGGCCGCATGGGCTTGTCAGGTCGCATCAAATGCGATTTGACAAGGTGACGTCGTTTTCATGCGCCTCGCTTAATGACGAATCGTGGTCGTCGCTCTCAGAAGCTGCCTTTTGAATTCGGCCGTTAGATCCGCCAGGAAACTGTTTCTTGGTTTGGGCTTTAGGTTTGGTCTACGCGACCCGCCCCCTGTTTCGATGGTTCGTCTGTAACCGTCGAATTCAAACTGTCAAAAGCAATCCGAGCCGTTGATCTCGCTCGTGGCCACGATCGTAGCCACGCCTTCCACTCGCGAGTGATCCGGGCCGTCGACCTCAATCGTGGCCACACCTACCAACCGCAAGCGTCTCGCCTTTAAATAGGCTTCATCTTCTTATTTGGGGGAAATTATTGTGCTCAGAAATCTTGCCCGCTCAAATCTTCAAGAGAACTTTATCTCCATCTTCAATTTTCCGACATGGCGCCAAAAACCAAGAGATATGTCTCGAAGGGAAAGGGTCCAGACCGTTCTTCTGGTGGGGTCATCGTCGGTGTGGCCGTTAGCACCCTTAGAGTACACTCAGGTAAGTTCTGTGGTTTGTTCGATGATGTTTTATATCTGAACAATGTGGAATCGAGAAAACAAGCACTCGTCTCCTTCGGCGGATTTTTCCATTTCGGGCAATCTCCCCCAGTTTGGGCGAATCTGGCCTTTTTCAGTAGGATTTAGCTTTCGTCAGGCGGATTCAGCCTTAGTTGGTGAATTCAGCCTTTAACCAGGGTGGATTCACTCCGTGCCTGGTAGCAACACTTGGTGGTTTAAGATCACCGAATACATTTTGGCGGAGAACTCCGACCTTATGGGCTCAGAGTTGTCGCGGCTATCAGGGCCACCCAGCATGGTTTGAAGATCAATGCACCTCAGTTCCATAGCAGCACTTTCTTCACTCCCAATGGCGAGCTTGGCATTACCCTTTACGTGATGTACGACGTGTCGGGCTTGCCGTTGGGAGGATTCCCCTACGAGGAGTATGTGCCAAGCCAGGAGGAGATTGACTACCTCTCAGCCCGGTCCCCTCAGGTGGTGGAGACATTATGGGAGTTGTTCGGCCACTACCACATATGTCTGAACACCCTAGGGGCCGTGGATCATAAAGGCAAGAAGAAGAGAGCCCCGGGGATCAGCCACAAGAATTAGGCTGACTACCTGTTCCTCGAGAATGATGTTAAGGGACGGCCTTCATATGAGTTAAAGTGAATCTATCATTATATTTTGTCCTGATTATTTTATTTCTGAGGACAGAATTTATTTTAAGGGGGGTAGGATGTAATGACTGTAAAATTTGATACTAGTTAAAATAATTTTTTTTGTATTTTAAAATATTTAATTATTATTTTTAGAAGAATATTTGTATTTTTCTCGGCCTTCTAGAATTTTTTATGATTTAAATGTCCAAATTTTATATTTGTTTAAATAATTTATAAATTTATTTTGTGCGGTAAAAATTTCTAGAATTAATCTGTTTTGTTATCGATACTATTACGTATTATTTTAAATAATATGTTGTATTATTGTTACTATTACGTATTATTTCATGTATTATGTTGTATTATTAATTATGTATTATTTGCGTAAATTGCGGAATTATTTCTACTATTACGTATCAACTCTTGTATTAATACAACTGGTACGTTTTATCGTGTAGATAATTATCCTATAACTATTCGATTTTAAATATAAGTAATTATACTTATTTTTTATTGATTATTCTTGTTTAATTATACAATTTGTTGTATTATTTCTTTTGTTGCTTATCAACTATTATTTTAATACAACTGGTATGTTTTTATTTGTAGATAATTATTATGTAATTATTTTAATTTTTAAATATCAATAATTATTTATTTTAACTAATTTTCGTTTTAAATAACTAAACCTAACCCTAATATTAACCTATATATACTCTCACCCTCTCTCTCACGCACACTAAGCCACCAACCTCTCTCTCCCTCCCCGCTCTCTCTCCTCCTTTTACCACCACTCGCCCCCGCCTCTCGTCGTCCTCCTCTACCGCCAGTGCCCCAACCTTCGATCGCTGCCTCCCCCGCTACCCCACGCCACTGCCGACGCCCGACCATGACCATCACCTTCTCCCCGCTCTCTTCAGATCCACCTCAACCTCACCCCGCCTCTCTCGCAGCCCCCATCACCCGCTCCCAGATCCGCCCACGTCCTCCTCTCACCACCTCACAATCATCGCTCACTTCTACTATACCGCCTACACATAGTCCGACCCCGACCCCAACTTCAGTCGCAAGCTCCCCCATCGGCCCCCTCTCTCTCCGCGGTCGCTCCCCTCTGACGACCCAACCCACCTGCTCTCTCCTCACCGTCGTGCTCAACCCCCACGATCCAGTCCCCCGTCACCGTCAACCACGTTACCCTCTCTCTTCCCCAACCAGTCCCCATCTGCCCGTGGTCGCTAACGAGTGCCGCCGAGATCCCGCAGCCCCTCCTGCAGCTCCCTAGCCGGCATTGCACTCCACCACACCAAATCCAACCTATGCAGTCGACGTCGACTCGTTCGACGTACCCGAGGCAAGATCTCGCCTCTCAGTTAGTTGTTTTTATATTTATTATCAATTAAATGCTTAGTTAAATATGATAATGTTGATAATATGTATATTGTTATTATTTGGTGTGGATTGTTGATGATTAGTATTAAATAGTATTTTAATAATGACATATTTTTGTTGTAATTATATCTAAGGATGAACAAACATGAAATGACTAGTTACGTGTTATAATTAGATTTTGAGATATTATCAAAAAAGAAATAAAATAAATGTAATGTATAAATATATACATTTTATTGTTCATGTAGAAAAGAATTAACAAAAAATATATATACTATATATTTTTTTTTAAGATTATTTTAAAATGGTTATGATGAGAAATAATTTTTAAAGAAATTATTTGGAAAAAAAGGAATATTTATTTTGAATTAATTATGATAGTATAACTAATAGTCGTAGAGCACAACATTTCATGTGTAAAACGACATTGGTTTCCAGTTTCCTTTTACCGTATTATTAAGTTGGAGATTACTTAATTACGGATAAGTTGCATGAGAAGTTTGGACACCCCAGTAGTGAGATATTAACGAGATCTGTTTATGTGTGTATTTATGTTGTTGTAGACACGGTTCATGCATTCTGTATTTGTTCGTAGTTATTATTCATGTTTTACGATCCTTATTTTAATATATTCGACATGTCATGATGTGGTTGCATGAAATTAGTGTTATTATTATCTCCTTGTTGTGATTGAGAATCTTAGTAGTTTATGACTTAGTGGCCTCATGCGTCATGAACAGACCTAGTGTAATGTGTGGGTGTATTGACTAAATTTATGTGGTGAACCAGAGATAGTGTGTATTATGTTTGACTTAGAAAAACGAGAAGAGTTGGGATGGGAAAGTCATTGTTCATGTGATCGGATATAGCTGTTGATGTATCTTCCAGGCTCGCCCCATGATCTATTGTAGGTTAGGGTTGGTTTGTTGGGTCAAAGTGAAGCCAGTGTAGTCACTTTGGTTCGTGAATTTGACATTCACCCAAGTTTAGCTTGAGTTCGAACCAGGTTGAAATCGAATTGCGTGTAGCCCTCTGACCGATCCGATATAGCAGTGTATTGGTTGCACGTAGGTGGTTTATGAACAGTTAATTATCCGAGAATATGAACATTGACTCCGTGTGAGAGGTAGACCAGTGACCTGTTATTGGATGGTTAGCTGTATGACCTAGATTATCGGTCGAATATTTTTTTTAGATTCTTCTGATCACTATCATAGTGGTGGATTGCATTTAAATTATTAGAATTTCAATGCCATGATTCTTTTATTATTATTCTTGCATTGGTTATTCGACCGTTTTATTTTCTTCCATGTGGGATCTTACCGTGTGCCATGCACACTGACGTACACATGTTTTCTCTGGTGTGCGTCAGACTTAGGGGACAGACAGATCCAGTTTGATGATGCAGCAGAGCCAGTGTATGCCCAGTCGGAGTATCTTTCCGATGGAGTAGAAGAACAAATTGAAGTGTAGTGGTTTTCTTCTATAGTGGTTGTGGAACATTAGAACTCTTTTACTGTACTTTTATTTAGTTGATGATGGATTTAGTATTTTTAGCAGTACTTTCTTTTATTATGTACTATGTATTTTTATATTTCTAGGTCCGTTTTGTCATAAGGGTATGTTTGACCCATATTTTTTTATGTCTAGGATGATCTACTTTTGATGATATGTCTATTTCTTATTCTGGATTGTTATTATATTCTTGCTATTATGATTGGGGACCTGTGACTGATATTCTTGTGTTTAACGCTTAAAGTATTAGATTGAGAAGAAAAGAAAAATAAAGAAAAAAATATAAAAATTTATTGTATATTTCTCCTCAATCTAATACGTCACGGGCTTGTTCACATTCCGATTCCTGGACATTTTGGGAAGCGGTGTGTGAAAAAATGGATCATTTGTAGGATGCTGGAATACAGCATCAAGTAAACTTAAACCAATTCACTAAAGAATTTCTTTTTCCTTTGTGAGCTCGAATCCTTAGAGGCTAGCCTCTAATTAACTTTAGAAAGTTTAGATTTGTATAGTGAGAAATTAGTGATTTTTCGGCTAAGGAAAAGATGATGAAACCCCTTACCTTATCTTAATTAGGGAGCAAAATGCTCAAATTACTATAGTGAATTCCTATTAACTACATAAAAGTAAGTACTAGAGAATGAAAAAATGAAATATTTTTTAATTAGGGTCAACAAATAAACAAATGTGAGAGAAAGATCCTGCTTAAATTTAATATCTTATTTAATAGTTATTCAAATGGAAGGTAGATTTTATTAGAGTCAATAACAGAAGAAAATTTTGTTAGTTCCTAATTTTTCTCTAACATGAAAAGCCTAACTAGCGGATGGAATTAAAATACTAAAAAAAACTCACCTTTTAAAGGGAGCGGCTCCTCTTCGAGCGAATCTTCTTCTTTAATCTTTAATCTTCTTCTTCTACTTTAGTCTTTCACAAGAAAATACGCAAATCAAAGAGCCAAAATAGAAAATCGAATTACATGCACCTTCCTAGTAATGCCGCCGAAAACTTGATGGGCATAAAATCATGCAAAATTATAAGTGCATAACAAGTTATAGTATTTATTATATCGATTAATAAAGAAGTAGAGCATTAGAAAGATAGATTTAAATGGGTTCTTAAAATAGATAGGAAACTAATAATAAGAGTGTAAAAGAGAATGTAGAGTGATTTAGGTAGAGGTTTGTACAAAAATAAAATGCTAAATAATGCGAAAGAATGAGAGAGAGAGTGAGGGAAGGAGAGAGAGAGAGAGAGAGAAAATAAAAAGAAAGTAAATAATAAAATAATAAAATCAAAACCAAATCAAATCAAAACAAGAAATAAATGAAAAGATGGAGGAAATCAAGAGAGGAAAATGGATCTAGGATTGAATCCACTAGCAAATTTCAGTTTGCATTTAAAAATTACTCTTTTTTCATTCACATATTTCTTAGATTTCCTAAGCATGGACTATTAAGTTACTTAAAAACAAGTATAACATATCAAAAGCATATCTAAGTAATATTAAAACTCATGAAAAGAAATAAATAAATGGATAATAATTTTAGAATTGAATAAGCGTAATCTATCAAACCACTAAAGGTAAGCATAGGCTATCAAACTCTTTTTCTATTAATTAATTCTTTAGTTGATTATCCTAACATGATCATTTTAAGTACAAAGAGAGTAAATTAAAATTACAAAAGGAAAATAAACTAGTTTTATCTAATTATAGATTTTCTACAAGAATTAGCTATTCATGCTATAAAATAAAAAATAAAATAAAATCTATAATAAAAAGCATAAAAGAACAAAGATGTATATGTAAACTACAAAGGAATAAAAGAAAAAATAGAAAATCAAAGCATAAAAAAGAAAAAAATAAATCTATACTATAAAGGATGACATAAATATAATCTACAAAACACTAAATCTAGTTTATCAACCATGGAATTAAAAACAAGAAATAAATCCTAAAATATGTTATTTTAAAACAAGAAAATAAAAGAGAAAAATGAAAAGTTATATTGTAAGGGGTTGGCCCCTTAAGAAGGAAATATTCATCATCATCATCAAAAAAGAAGAAGAAAGGAAATTAAAAAAGAGAAAAAAAATTATTGCATACAAAATGTTTACAATTTGGAAAGTCTCCCCAATTAAGAGTAACCCTCCTCTGTAAAATAAAGTTTATAAAATTTTATACACACCAAACCCCTGTCTCTACCTCTCTATGTATAGCTTATAGGCTTCAACTTTAGCCCTTGGATCAGCTACGGTTTTGGGAGAATAAAAATTAGCTATTGCTCAATTCTGTTACACTCTAATTAATGGACTCATCGATGGGCTTATCATTGAGTTCATCGATTAGTTTGTAATATAATTATAACAAACTATGTTGAATTTATTAACTCCATTTTCTTTAGGCTTTTGGGCTTCTTATATACTTTAATAAAATCCTAAAAAATAAGGAGAATTGGTCCATTTGGAATTTTTTAAATCTTCATTACCTACAATTTTAGATAAAAACTATTATTAGCAGATATTTTTATTCAAAATAATAGATAATGAAGGTATAAAAGTATAATAAAATATGATGATCAATATTATATCATTGATGAAAATCATCTGTGAGGAGCATCGCTTTGACCTCATCTAAGGCGATTGTCATCTTGCCTATAGTTAGTGATGTTTTGTTATACTAGTAACTCCCTGAATGAGAACACTGAGCAACATTACTACTTTGTCATCTTCTTTAATCTTTGACCCTGTCGTCGCTAACTCAATCACTATCCTATTGAAGTTGCTAAAATGCTTCAAAACTTTTATACCTTCTTTCATCCGCAGTCCATAAAACTATTGCTTCCAATAGAATTCGATGAACACATTCTTGACCCTATACAACTCCTCGGGTTTCTTCCACATACGAAGTGTAGTCTTCTCCTTGATTAAGTGGCACCCCACTTTATAATAGAGAGTAAGTAGAATCTTACACTGGACCTTCCAATCCATCATATTCTTCTCGTTACTTGTCATCTTCTCCGACTTCTGGTCCATCCCTACCAAAGCTTGATCTAGGCCATGTTGAATCAAGACCGCCTCCATCCTTCTTCGCCAAAACCCAAAATCTCTCTTACCATAAAACTATATAATTTTAGTGATCATCACCAAATAACATTCTGATTCCTTGCTGCTAAGATCCAACCTTTCCTCAAAGAAAAGTCTGATCTATTTGAAATTCATCTTTGATACTAATTGTTAGCAACCAACTGGCAATCTCTGAGGAATTGTAGCCTATGTAAGTGTCACCAAACAATCTGATTAGATCTCTTTCCTCTTCGCAGACAATAGAGCACTAAGCGATGTGGAAACATCGAGAAACCTATTCTAACTAAAGTGAATAGCAATATATCATAGAAAATAGTTCAAGAGTACAAAGACATAAGATTTATGTGATTCCTAATCTCCTACAACCACGAGGAGAGAATTGATTATTCTTTTATTCTAGAGATTACAATATAATCATTTATTACATTCTTGATGAAGCCGCAAGAAATCCTCTCAGTTCACCAAATGATCTTTCACAAGCCCTAGATTTCTCCCCTTAGTTGTGTAGGAGTAACTCTCAATGTTTAACACTCACTATAAGTCTATAATGTAGGGATTTTTAGATCTCATAAAAACTCCTAAAAAACTACCAAACATAGCAAATAAAATCATACAAGATTTAACATGGAAAACCCTCAACAGGGAAAAGCCATGAGATCAAAATCAATCCACTATCACCTGTAAAATATATTCTTTTGCAAAAACAAAGACTGCCAAACCCTCTCTCTCTCTCTCTCTCTCTTTCTCTCTACACTTGTTCTTCTTCTTAGTTTTTTCTCTAACAATAGAAGGACATATATAGGGAAACTAAAATTCTATCTTAAGCCTAACTTCCTAATTAGAATAAGATTCAAACTCCTAATCATGATGGAACCCAAACTCCTAATCATGATAGATCTCTAATCCTATCTAATTCTTATGAAGTTCTACAAAGAATTAAAAATACTATACTAACTTAGAGTTTGAGTTGATACCCAACATATCCTCCCTCGACGAAAAATCTCCAAGTGTCTCTACAGCTTTAGAAAAACACACTCTTTTCATCTTGTTCTTCACCTCTCCCTTGTGGACAAGAGTCTGAGAAGAGTAATCTATACTATTTAACAGATCGCCCATCTAAATAGCAAATATGGTTACTATTCTTCCTCCCTTGCAAAATCAAATCACCAGCTCTATACACATTGTACCACTCTTCTTCACCCACATACTTGTACCCACGTGATGCCATATCATCTAATGAAATTAAATTAGTACCACATGACGGCACATATCTCACATGATGAAGAATTATGACCTTCCCAGTGTGAAGCTTGAGGTGAATACTTCCAACACCTTTAACCGTCATCTTCTTGTTATTTCTAACAATCACGTCATCAAATTCTTTATATGTCTTCAATATGTTAAAATAATTTTTATTGTTGCAAACGTGCATAGAGGCTACAGAATCTAATACCCAAGTGTTACCCGCATCAGTACCTATACTCTGCATCAATAAAACCACATCTTCATCACACACAACCACCGAGGAGTACGCCTTCTTCCCATTTTCTTAAAGCTTCATCTGTCTAATACTCTTCAAATAATTACGTATCTGGAAACATCTGAACTGAATGTGACCCTGCTCTCCGTAATAATAGCACTTATTTTCGTTGTCATCTCGGGCCCGAGATTTTGACCTTCCTCAATAACTATTACATCTTCTACTCCTCCCTTGATTAGAACCTTCAAAAGCTAGTGCACTCTCACCGCCATTAGATGTGCTCTCCTTTTCCATCATTCTTTCATTCTCACGTAGGAGTGATGTCATATCGTCGAACTTTAAAGTCTGCTTTCCTGCAATTATCGTCTGAACTAACGGCTTGTACGACTTCAGTAAGGAAGACAATAGGAGTAGCGCCTGCTCTTCTTCTTTAATCTCCTCATCAAGACTTATAAGTTGGTAAACTAGCTGATTAAAAGTATTGATGTGCTCTTGAATTGTCGTACCTTCTTCCATCTTCAATGAATAAAGCTCCATCCTTAAACACAATCTGTTGGTCTTTGATTTCGAAGCATAAATCCCCTCGATCCTTTCCCACAGCCCCCTTGGTGTGGTCTCTTTCATAACATTGTACTTGATCTCGGGGGCGAGTGCCAAACGAATTATGCTAACCGCCCACTTTTACATAGAACTACATTCAACATTCTTTAATCCTTCAGGTTTCTTATCCTCTAAAGCTTGATCAACACCCTGCTGTTGGCCTTCTTATTTTGATGATGTTTAACAAACAATTTACAATTAATGTTGTTTATCTAGTATTTTTGGTTTTTTATTTATTGTAGACAAACAACATGTTTGAGGATGGATGGAATCAAGTTTTTACAATCATATCCAATGGAGGTTGGCAGAATAGTGGAGTGAAGCAATACAATTCAAGTTGAAGATCCAAGTTCAAGCATCATCCGCAAGTTTACCAAGAAGAGCTTATTGAAGATCAAGGTCATAGCTTGGGTATATTTAGTTTAGGTTTATATTATGTATGTTGATACTTTAAGCTCAATCACTTACACACATATAAGTTTTGGTTTATATATATATATATATATATATATAT